>PVLC010017586.1:23403-33630 GCA_004027655.1 Graphiurus murinus
GAAGCCCTCTGCAACTTAGTGAGACCCTGTTTCAAAATAAAGAATAAAAAAGGACTGGGGTGGAGCTCCAAGGGAGAATGCCCCTGGGTTCAATCTCCAGTACCACAAAAAAAAGAAAGAAAGAAAAGGAGGAAGGAAGGAAGGAAGGAAGGAAGGAAGGAAGGAAGGAAGGAAGGAAGGAAGGAAGGAAGGAAGGAAGGGTGGGAAAGAGATAAAGCATCAAGATTGCCACAGGCGAAAGAACACCATCCTTTTGCGCACCATTCCCAGAACTCAAGCCCCGGGAAGCGCCTGCTCCCTCCCGGCCCAGAGTCCGCAGCACTGTAGACTGTGCAGTTTGCAAAGCAGCAAATCCAGCACTTAACCTTGAAGACAGCAAGAGGGGGCTCCTTGGCACACCACAGCTCACCAGGCGGCCACTTGGCAGCTTCTCACGCACAGGAGAGGAGGCCCAGCTCCTGTGCGCCCCTCCTGCTGCTCTCCCTCCAGAAAGCAAGGCAGGCAGGTCGTGATTTCCCAGTTTATATCTTATCTGCTTGAACCCACCTCATAGGGCATCCACAGACCTGTTGAATTACCATAAGCCAAGTCAACGCAGAGCCCCAAAAAACTCACAGGATCCTTTTTGTTTTGTTTTGTTTTGTCTTTCTACCTCTGAGCTACACCCCAACCTCAACTTTTTATTCTTGATTTTGAAACAGGGTCTCATTAAGTTGCGGAGGACCTCACTAAGTAGCTGAGGCTGGCCGAAAACCTGTGATCCTCCTGTCTCAGCCTCCCAAGCGCTGGGATTACAAGCGTGCGCCACCACGCCAGGCTCACAATATCCTTTTACTATAGGATTTCCCTATCCACTGAAGAACACTAGCAATCAATCCATCAAGCCTGGTGCTCTGGGGGCTGATCTAAACATCTTCTTCCATCCTTCCTTCCTCTATCTCCCAGATCAACATCGGCTTCTAGTGCAAACGGCCTGAAGGCTTTGCTGATGTCTGTGTCTCCAGGGGATAGCCCCCTGCATGCGTAAAGTGTAAGTAATTTCACTGCTGCACAGATACTTAAACCCCAACCTCTCAGAATGAGGAACAAAAATTTTCAAAATCAAAATTCTTGCCAGGCATGGTGGCCTACACCTGTAATCCTGGTACTTGGGAGTCTGAGGCAGGATTCATTGCAGGATTTGCACTGTAGGACTTGCATTGCAAGTTCAAGGCCAATCTCAGCAACTTAGCAAGACCCTGTTCCAAAGTAAAAAAGAGGGCCGGGTGTGTAGCTCAGAGGTAGAATGTCCCTGAGTTCGATCCCCAATACAAAAAAAAAATTCAGAGACTCCAATGGAGTGTAATGGCCCATATCTGTAATCCCAGCTACTCCAGAGGATCGAAAGTTTGAGGCCAGCCTCAGCAATTTAGTAAGATCCTGTTTCAAAATAAAACAAAAAGCATTATGATGTAGCTCTGTAGTGGAGCACCCATGGGTTTAATCCCTAGTACCACCAACAAACAAACAAACAAAAAAATGTATTTTAAGTAGCAGAGTGTTTTATTTTTATGTAACTGTCATTCAATAAACAATGCTATGAAGTCATATTATTATTTAATCTCCTTTACTATAGGAAGGCTTTCTTTCTTTTTTTTTAAACAGTACTGGGGATTGAACCTAGAGGCATGGTACCTCCAAGCTACATCCCCAGCCCTATTTTTTTTTTCTTTATTTTGAAACAGGATCTCACTAAGTTGCAGAGGGCCTCACTAGGTAGCTGAGGCTGGCCGAGAACCCAGATGCTCCTGTCTCAGCCTCCCAAGAACTGGGATTACAAACATGCGCCACCATGCCCAGCTATAGGAAGGCTTTCTAAGGAAGTAATGTGGAACCTTCCACATTTTGCTTTTTGTGGTACTGGGAATTGAACCCAGGGGCATTCTACCTCTAAGCTTCACCCTAGCCCTATTTTCTTTCTTTTTTTTTTCTTTTTCTTTGGAACAGGGTTTCACTAAGTTGCTGAGGGCCTTGCTAAAGCCATCCACATGTATCAGATGCCTCTCCAGTATTGTTTGCTATTTTTGCAATTCTTCATCCAAATTGCATGGCCTGTTTTGACCAGAAAAAGAAAAGAAAAAAAGGCAGAGACTGGGAGATCAAGTTCTACAGTTGCAAGACATAAAATGAGTCTGGAAATAAAACTTCGAAAGTGGCAAAGCCCACTTAACAGTGGGAGACAAGCCGGGCGTGGTGGCGCACGCTTGTCATCCCAGCATTTGGGAGGCTGAGACTGGAGGATCCAGGTTCGCGGCCAGCCTCAGCTACCTAGTGAGGCACTCCCCAACTTAGTGAGACCCTGTTTCAAAATAAAGAATAAAAAATAGGGCTGGGGGGTGTAGCTCAGAGGTAGAATGTCCCTGAGTTTAATCCCCAGTACCACAAAAAAAAAGTGGGAGACAACATTATTTCCCAGCATGGAAAATGGATCATTTGGAGCCATTATAGGCAAATTAACCTTTGGACTGGCTTGGTGCTGGTGGCTTTGACAGCGAGGCAGCCTCTTGGGCAGCAATAGTTGGTGGGAAATGAGGGACTTTTCCCTGTTCTCTCACTGGTCATCTGCAAGAGAGACTGTGTTCCTGGACAGTGCAAGTTCAAGGTTAAATCAGAGACAGGACGGCCCTCTCCCAAATCTACCATGGTGCTAACAAGGCCTCTCACTGATAGTGAGAAAAAGCCAAGAAATGGAAAAATAGTGAGAAAAAGTCCCGGGAAAGCCAAGCTTTTTAAATCTGAGGAAGAAACTATGGTTTCTGGAAAGGAAAAGTCCAAGAAAGCAGAAACAAAAATATTTAGCTCTTGCATTATGGTGGAAAATGGAATCACAGTATGCAAAAGCCAACGAATGCGTTTACAAGATATTAGCAACATGTGTTGGAAAGATATTTAAGGTCTGTAAACTGCGTATGAGTGTCCAAAACTAATATGCTGTTGGATCTTCTGAGCAAACGCACAAAATCCAAGTATGCTCAGCCAGGCGTGGTGGCACACGCCTGTAATCTCGGGACTCGGGAGGCTGAGACAGGAGGGCTGCAGGTTGGAGGGAGTCCCAGCAACTTAGTGAGATCCTGTTTCAAAATAAGTAAAAAGGGGGTAGGGGTTTGCTCAGAGGTAAAATGCCTCTGGTTCCATCCCCAATACCTACCCTTCCAAAAAAAAAAAAAAAACTGAATATGGTCTTCGGAAATTATCCACAAATACGGCAGACCTCTTGTATTGTGGCTTTGTTATTTAGCCATAAAAAAATAAGTTGAATAACTTCTATTGTGATAAAGGAACGAGTGATAAAACATCTGTGGAGAAAGAAGTTTCCACCGAGCAGGTGGAGAAGGACTAGCTAAATCAGAAGGGTAGTTTGGAAGAGGATAACTCTTGCCCCATGTTAGAAACCAAAAAAGGGTCTAGTCAGCAGGATCTTGGGGAATTTCTTCAAGAAAAATTCTGTAGGTTTGGATGACATGTCCCATCAACATTGTGGGAAAATAGCGTAGGCTACTGTGCCCCCGACTCCCCCCGCTGCCCTGAAGGCACCTGGAACCCACCCCATAGGAAGGGCTGAGCCGGGGCCTCTCCAATGGCATCAACGCATCAAACTGGATGACTGAATCGAGCTGGAGTGAGGAGAAGGGGCCGCATCTGCAGGGCAGTGTCCCCTCCCCCCATGTCACCTGCACCCACGCCAGTGGCCAGGCAACATCTTATAGGTGGCTTATAACCTAGCTTACCAGCCTTCAGAGAAAGTTAGAGTGACTCAGCACCAGGAGTACGAGAGTGCGCTAAATTAACCTTCAGGTATATGTTATAGGTAGCAGGATCTCAGACACTTGCCTAGAACTGGGATCAGCAAGGAACAGAGCAAAGACAGGTGACCTATACCAAGGTCACGCAGCACAGCACAGACCAAACGCAAATCAGGAATCAGAATCATCAGAATAATCCCTTCCAGCTAGAAAGACCGGCATTGACCTCACGGTCTCCCAGAGTGGACGTCTCAACTCCAGTTTGGAATCTTATTCAACATTGTACGGTTCTGTAGCAATGAAATTAATATATTATTCAGTTATATCAACGAAAGAGACTTTAAAGCTTATACCTACCTTTCCACCTACCTACCCATCTCAAGCTAAGGAAGTACAGAGTAAAGTACAAAACACATCTAGATTGTTTTGAAGTTGGGAAACAGAAAATGAAAGGTAATACACTTTTACATAAGAGCTAGGCCTTTTTTTTTTTTTTTTTGCATTACTAGAGATTGAACCCTGAGGCATTCTGCCTCCAAGCTACTCTCCCAGCCCTATTTTTTATCCTTTATTTTGAAACAGCATCTCACTAAGTTGCACAAGGCCTCGCTAAATAGCTGAGGCTGGCTGTGAACCTGAGCCTCCCAAGTACTAGGATTACAAGCCTGCGCCACCACGCCCGGCACCATTCTCTCTTTCATTGAGTTGGTTTTGTGTCTTGGTTTCTATTTCCAAGAAAAAGCAGCAATGGTCACTTTCCTAGTAATTTTGTGGCTAAAACAACCAAAGGTAATATATAAACATATAATTATGCGCGGTGTTGGAGTCAAATAACCAGAGTTCACATCCTGGCTCCCCCAATTCTAGCCAGGGGACCTGGCCACCTTCCTAGTCCGTGTTTCCTCTTCTAGCAAAGAAGAGAATGCGGTAGTGCACACCTATAATCCCGGTACTTAGGAGGCTAAAATAGGAGGATCACAGATTCGAGGCCAGTCTCAGCAGCTTAGTGAGACCCTGTTTCAAACTAAAAAAATAAAATAGGGTGGAAGGGTGTACACTAGAGGTAGAATGCTCCTGGTTTCGACCTCCAATACCTAAAACAAATACATAAATAGAAATAAGATCGCTATTTTTCATCTTTAAAAGTCGTTATAATTTATCATTTTAACTCAATAGTCATTCTGTCTCGGAACTGAATTTGTGACTCTTAAGTAACCGCTGATTTACCTGGTTTTCAGAAGTATCTTCTGTAAAGGATTTTGTTATTTAAAGTGATAAAATAACAATTACACACAGAATGGTGATGTCAAGTGTGTGTGTGTGTGTGTGTGTGTGTGTGTGAGAGAGAGAGAGAGAGAGAGAGAGAGAGAGAGAGAGAGAGAGAGAGACTGTTTTAATTTCCCAGAGATCGAAGAAGTGACTGAGTGTTTTTTTCAGTATTTACCACCCTGTTAACCATCCCAGCCCCTTGGCCACCCCACCCCCCCTAAATTCTACCTACCAGTGACCATACTGACCCTTAAAGCTTGATCCTGCCTTAAAGTTCCCTTTCCCCACTGAGAACTCGAAGCACAATTTCACTAGGACACAAGGTGCTGGGTTAGTTGTGAACGGGAAGGAAAATTTTAAAACCCTGGGAGCCCTTGGAAGTGACCGGCTTACATACCCGCTTCTGTCGTTTAATCTCTTATTTTAGCTTTTTCCCTTCTTTCACTGAGGGCTGGGAAGGGTAATGAGAGGAAGGTTGTATGCTGGCTTCCTTAGTGTTGTGGTTTCAATTCTTCTAAAACTTTAAAAGCCACTGTGCTTTCCAAAGCCCCTCTCAGAGCTTCCGTCCCCAGGGTTTCCAAAATGACAGCAAATGGTTTTCTACGACCTGCTGAACTCCCGGATGAAACAGGAACTGATGTCGTGTCTAAGAAGTCACCAAAAGCGCTCTGTTTAAAATGGAGACATCAGATGAGCTCATCGCCCCTGCAAAATACCTTCATTTTTGGCGGAACACCTACCCATCTAGGATGAAAAGGTTAATCAAATAAAATCAAAACAGGGCTGTCACTTCTTCCTAAGTATACACACCAGTTGTTTTAGCAAATGAGTTCTTGTATCCAAAGAGATGAAAGGCATCTTCATCCTCATCCAGGAATGACCTACATCAAAGATGTCACCTTGGTTACAATTATAAAGTTCCTTTCGTCTGTGGAACAAAAGAATAGAAGTTGAGCATTCTAGCTAGTTGTGTTGGCACATGCCTGTAATCCCAGTACTTGGGAGGCTGAGATAGGAGGATCACAGGTTTGAGACCAGCCCCTGCAACCTGACAAGACCCTCAGCAACTTAGTGAAACCCTGTTTCAAAGCAAAAGAAATAAAAATAAAAAGGCCTGGGGATAGCCGGGCATGGTGGTGCTCGTTTGTAATCCCAGTACTTGGGAGGTTGAGACAGGAGGATCCGGGTTCGCAGCCAGCCTCAGCTACTTCGTGAGGCCCTCTCTCTGCAACTTAGTGAGACCGTGTTTCAAAATAAAGTATAAAAAATAGGACTGGGGGTGTAGCTCAGAGGTAGAATGCCCCTGGGTTCAATCCCCAGTACCGTTAATAAATAAATAAATAAATAAATTTTTTTTTAAAAAAAAGGGCTGGGGATATAGCTCAAAGGTAGGAAACCCCTGGGTTTAATCCCCCACTACAGAAGACTTTGAGTCCACTAGTTGCATGGTTACGATGGCATCATTGCTGTAGATACATGTGTGGGTCGTCACAGCTCACAAGTGTCCAGTTCCAGCACTTAAGGAACAGAAACTGTTGATTTATCTGAGGCCTCGACATGTTGAACACACAAGTTCCCTATCTAAACATCAAGTCATCATATTTTAAAGGGATACCTTAAGCAATCACTTCCTGTACAACCGGAATGAAATATACGCCAATGTTAATGACAGTGATAATAAAGCTGGTTATGTAACTCCACGCCCGCCACCGCAGGTAGGACGATGAACCTCAGTCTTCAGAGCTGGCATTTCTTAAGGGAAATCATTAGCGCTACTAATGTGGTCAACATAAAAAGTGAGCTGCGTGGCTCTCACAGCAAAACTGAGGCTCACTTTTTTTTTTTTAAGTTTTATTATTTTGCTGTAATCATTGGCAATATTAACTATAATGTCTTTTAAGTGAAAACCAGAAGTTCTTGCCACATACTCTCACTGGTAACCCAGATTTCCTTAGTTCTCTTTCATTTATAACCACTACTTGGTTTTCCTGCAATACATGTGCTCCGCCGGGAATGTTCTAGAAAGTTGCTAAGGGCAATCCAAGTTTATTCCCCTCCTCAACTCTGGATAGAGCTCACTTTATTAAGTTGTTAAAAGAACAGAAGTAAATGAAATAAAATGCAAACCTTGATTCTTTGCAGACAAGCTGTTTTCTGGAAGATCCCCTGGGTCTATACCACATTTTGGAATCGATGCCTGTATTCTAAAAGATTCTGTGAGTCATAGAAGAAATAAAGGGAGAATGAAAGTAGAGGAGGGCTGTTCTTGACTTTTATTTTAGAAAGTAAAGAAACTAGGAGGCAGAGGGAGGATATCTCCACATGATTGCGAAAGCTTTTTGGGGGATGAAGTAATAAGGAGCTGTTATGTCACCGTGCTTATATCCTTGTGTTATTCTACATTATCCAAAGCAATGTTACAATAAATGCTACTTTTATCAGCAGAAAGGGGGACTGATTCACTTTTGTGTGTGTGTGGTAATGAGGATTGAACCCAGGGGCATTCTACCTCCGAGTTATATCACCAGCCCTATTTTTTTATTCTTTATTTTGAAACAGGGTCTCAAAATTGCAGAGGGCCTCAGTAAGTAGCTGAGGCTGGCCACAAACCTGGATCCTCCTGTCTCAGCCTCCCAAGTACTGGGATTACAAGCGTGCACCACCATGCCCGGCTCACACTTTCTTACTACCTGTCGCCAGTTCAGCCTCCTGATCTAGCCTTCTCTAGTGGAGACCCCCAACCTCCACTTTGCTCCCATCCAACACCGCCTGGGGGTCTGGGCTGAACACCCCACAGCTCAGTAAGTCTAGACCACTGATTAATGGACATGGGGCTCCTTCACCTTCTACGCCTCGCCTCTGCCCTTGAACCTGGGGTGTCAAACACACCTTCAGGAGCTGCCCCGGCCCTAACCAATACGAGAATTCCCACAAAAGCACTTTCTCTACAGAGAGAAGGATGACATTCATGTTGCTAGTTAGAAATGCTGGGCACTGAAAGCCACTAACTTCTGGTTCAATTATGCTCCCTCTCAAAGTAAGGCTGTAGGGGGATCTCCAGCGCAACCCTGTCTTTCCATTTTTATCAAGACACCGCTTACATATTTCGATCACAGAGGCGGTCAACTGAGATGATTTTTCTTCCCAAAGAGGGGTCATAATCTGAGGACAAGGCCTCCAGCATCTCACCGCCTCTCTGCTTCAGCCAGATGGTGGGACAGAGCCGTGACGTAATAACCTGCAGATTGAACGAACCACTGGGTCCCAACTCTGATTTGCAACACCTCTGTGTCACTCAGTGAGTGTCCTGGCTCCAGAGGGGATGGTCTACAGATATTATTTACTCAAGAGTATTGATGCCCCATCACTACCAAAAACACAATAAAAAGGCAAGGATAAAACGGCCATGGTGGTGCACACTGTAACCCCAGTACTTGGGAGGCTGAGACAGAAGGATCGCAGGTCCATGGCCAGCCTGAGCTACTTAGTGAGGCCCTCCGCAACTTAGTAAGACCCTTTTCAAAATAAAGAATAAAAAATAGGGCTGGGAGTGTAGCTCAGAGGTAGAATGCCCCTGGGTTTAATTCCCAGTAACAACAACAAAAAAAAAGGCAAGGATACAGGTACCTAAGACGATTTTTAAAAATGCGTGTGGCACCAGGCATGGTGGTGCAGAGCTGTAATCTCAGTACCTGGGAAGCTGAGACAGGAAGATCCCCAGGTTCAAGGCCAACCTCAGCAACTTAGTGAGACCCTATTTCAAAATAAAAAAGGGCTGGGGGTATTGCTTGGAGGTAGAATGCCCCTGGGTTCAATGCCTGTAAAAGAGAGAAAGAGGGAGAGAGAGAGAGAGAGAAAGAGAGAGAGAGAGAGAGAGAGAGAGAGAGAGAGAGAGAGAGAGAGAGAGGAAGGAAGGAAGGAAGGAAGGAAGGAAGGAAGGACACTTGTGGTTAAATGATTAAATGTGATAACAAATAAAAATCTCCTAAGCTAACAGTATTTTAACACACAGGTGAATTCTAGCATTGACTACGTCAAACAAAAATGATCTTGTCAACCGATTGTGAAAATTACTCACCTCCAAAAACACAGACACAATCAATAGGCCCCAAATAGAAAAGGGCAAAATACCAGGCACTGTTTGTCCTGCTTCTTTAAGGAGTGCTTGCTCGGTTACCCTCAGATACTCCATAGCACCTGCTGGCACTGAGACAGTTACTGTACCCATAAACGACTCGGGCTGCACTAGGTCTACATCAGAAGCCCAAATGTGTTCTTCTACCTTTTATCCACTCCCCCCCCCCAAAAAAAAATGCAGAGCAAACATTATCTCTTGTTAATTACCTGTAAAGTAGGGCTTCAGCCACTTCCCCTGTTTCTAAGAGCCCTGCAGTGAAGGCTGAAAGGAGTCACCCATTGTTTTCCGTTGTGCAAGGGCCCAGCAAACAGGGCTCAAATTGCAGTTTTGAAAGGCCACAGGAAATTGGCATACCACTAATCTGCGCCCAACTATTCAAAGAAACAAAGCCCGCATTCCTGCCGAAGACTCACCCGCGGAAACCCGAGGCAGCGCTGTTCAGCGGCGGCTGCGGAATAAATCTGCAGAAATAAAAGTTTCTAATTAGAGAGCCGGAGACCAGGCTCTGGTTTCCTAGCTCTGGGAGCAACACGCATCTTTTCCGTTTTGTTTTGTTTTGTTTTGTTTACCTTGGCTTCCTCGCCCCCCCCCAATGAGACTGATTAGAATCTTCCTGTTGAATAATTTGAGCAGGGGTAGGGTTAGAACGGACAAGGTAATAAGAGGTCAAAGTGTTCACCACAGAGAGCTTAGCTGAGTTAGGATAAACTACAGTCAGAAAATAACAGGAAGCTGAGGCAAGTTCAATTCACTTTCGTGTATTTGGGCTATATACATTCCCTGTATCAACACTGCTTATAAAACACAGGGAGTGCAGTTAAGAAATTGGCCAGATGATCCTGATGAGGTAGCTTAGAAGTGAAATGTTAGGTAGAAGGAGGTATCGGGAAAATTCATAAAAATATAGTTTTTAGCCTTTTAAAAATCTGGAGAGTGTGAGTCCAAAACTCCACCCCTTGGAAGTTTTTTCTTTGTTTCGGCCCAAGAGAGACCCGTACCGCCAAATTCCGGAAGAGCCCAGCCCACCTAAGCAGCACA
>PVLC010017587.1:0-33930 GCA_004027655.1 Graphiurus murinus
AGCCGGGCGTGGTGGCACACGCTTGTAATCCCAGCATTCGGGAGGCTGAGACCGGAGGATCCGGGTTCGCGGCCAGCCTCAGCTATCTAGTGAGGCACTCCGCAACTTAGTGAGACTCGGTTTCAAAAATAAAAGAATAAAAAAAAAAAAATAGGGCTGGGGATGTAGCTCAGAGGTAGAATGCCCCTGAGTTAAATCCCCAGTACCACAAAAAAAAAAAAAAAAAAAAAAAAAAAGAAAGAAAAGAAAGAACCCTTGTACTAAAACATCTTTAGAAAATGATGAATAATTTTATTAAAGATTGAAATAAACTAGGATAGTTTACATATACCACTACATGCTTTTGGTCATGTTTCTCATTGTATATTTCAGAAATAACTTCAGGAGATTTTACTGGCATAGTTATAGGAGTAGTTTTGAAAATAAATGTCACAAAGATATATGTAAAAGGGTCATATTCATGATTTATGAAAAGTCATCAAAAAGAGAACTATTAAGTACTTCTCCCATTTGAAATAATTGTAATTACTGGGACAGGCAGCTCACTGTGACCCCAAGTGGTCTTGCACATTCTTACTGAGAGTACCAGACTGCAAGACTGACCTATTTCCTGACTGTGAGCAGCAGGTCAAAGTGACCACAGTATGGCTTGGGTGGAACTGCTAACTCTCTAGGCAGGGGGTGGGGAGGGGCTGGCTTGTTTGCTGCTGTATACTTCCGCTGTGACACAAGTCCATTTGTAGGGCATGGATATAAAATCTGGGAGTTGGGTACAGTATGATAATGGGCCTAAGTTTCAGTCCCCAGAAGGCAGAACATCTCCTCCCTTCCCGAAACAGAACAGCCTTGTCTCTTCAGAAAGGAGGTGTTCTGGAACGAGGGGGAGAGGGAGGGGAGTTAACCAGAAAGCTTTGAGAAATTCCTTATTCATCCAGTGCTACATCATGAGCCTGTGCCAGAAGAGGAGCCGATCCATATCGTCCCCGTGACTCAATCCAGCCCTAGCAACAGGTTTCCACCAATATCTGCACCCTTTCTTTGTTATCTGAAGAGCCAACCCCAAGTCCTAAAATTCCTTCCTGCCCTGGTGACAGGGCTCCACCAATCCCTGTGCCTTCTCTTTGTTTCCCTTCCCGTGTGCACGAAGAAGTTTCCTCGCCTATGTACAATCCTATAAAAGGCTGAACAAAGCCAGAGTGGGGGGTCCTTGTCAAGACTCCACTGCGTTGGATGAGACTTGGACCCTAGCTCGAGCTAGCAATAAACCTCCTTCTTGCTTTTGCAGTATTCTGTGTGAGGTGATCGTCTTTTGGTGGGGCACCCCAAATTTGTGCACAACACATTGTGTCTGTGTCATCCACCAAGGCTCATCTTGTGACCTGTGTGGGTCTCAGGGAAGAAAGAAATGCAACCATGCTTATCCTTTTGCTAATTGCTGCGTTGTTAGCAGTAGACTCCGTGCTCTCTGAATGGAAGGTCTCTCGTCTTCTGCCAACAGCCACAAAACAGTAACAGGCTAACTAACAAAAGAATTTAGAATCTCAGATGCCTTCATGATTCTTGATGGTAACCCACCTTCAGATTCACAAGTTAGAGATATCTTAGGTTTAAAATGTCTTTCTCATTTTATACCTGCAAAGATGAAGTACCATATAAAAATGACACTTCTGATGCCATCTTTCACCTCCCATTTTGTGACACTTTTAGAAACACTTGCAGGTAGGTCAGAAATGCATATCTATATCATTTAGCAATTCACTACCCTTCTTCACATCCTCTTCTTTCCTTGCCTGGCTTAGGTTCCATGGCCCATCATTTTAATTTCTGGAAAATACCTTGCCTCTCTCTCCTTTCATTCATCTGCTTTGACAAAGGCCCAGCCATGATTAAATTAAGCTATCCACAATACCATGTAACCCCTGCACTGAGCAGCTGAAACTTGCGAACTGTTATCAATTTAAATTTATGTCCACAAATTTCAAAAGGGCATTCAGGAGTCTGATGATCTTACTGTATGTCCCTGTATGTTTTCTGTTTTACACTGTGTCCTCAGGTCTCTTGCCCTAACTCAGATTATGAACTTCAGAAAGTTCTTCATTGAGAATGTACAAACCATTGGAGAGGAGTCTGCTTACATTCCCACAGCGGCACCTGACCTCCTATTACAAAGGTTGAAGTATCACTACACCTGGAAAAGAACAGTATCTCTTACCTTCTCCAGGGCTTCCCTACTTCAGTTCTTTTTTTTTTTTTTTTTTCTGCACCAGGAATTCCTTTACCTCTTTTAGATTATTTCCATAGCCATTAATATTTCTTATAATTCACTAAAACAAAGCAAGACAGCACCTTGATACCATTTTCCAAATCCCACCCCCCTCCATCTCTATTCCAATTATCTATAGATGTCGTCTTCACTTCCTTATTTTATTCACCTAACCATACTTCCACCTCTGCTGCTCCACAAAGACCTCTCGCATTAGGGGAGATATAGGTGATCCTGATGACTTTGTTCTTATCTTATTTAGCCTCTGAGCAGCCTTCACTGAAGTTGACTAGTCCTTTTTATTTTTTTGTAGTACTGAGAATTTAAGCCAGGGGTGTTCTACTTCTCAGCTACACCCCCAGCCCTATTTTATTTTGAAACAGGGTTACACTAAATTGCTAAGGGCCTTGCTACGTTGCTGAGGCTGGCCTAGAACCTGTAATCCTCCTGTCTCAGCCTCTCAAGTACTGGGATTACAGACGTGCACCACCATGCCCAACTCTTTCTTTCATAACACTTTCTCTTCTTGGCTTCCATGCTATCACATTCTTAGTTTTCCTCCTACTCATTAACCACACTTAAAAGCCTCTTCTTCTGCTCTTCCTCCTCCATCAGGCTTTCCAGGGTTAGGCTACCCTAGGTCTCTGCCTTGACCCCTTCTCCTCTGTCTCAGTTCTTTAGTCAGTCCCTGGGGTTTAAACACCATCTGCTTGCTCCCACCTATATCCTCAGCCATAACCTCTACTGAACTTCGCACTTGAATTTCTAACTATTTCCTTGATAGTTCCACTAAGACAACAATCACCTCAAAGTCAGCATTTCCAAAGCAGAACACTTAATACTGCGACCTTTCCCTCTATGAATTTCCTTTCTTAAGCAAATCCTATCAGCTCTCTATTAAAAATGCAATCAGCTGGGCCTGGTGGTGTACTGATCCTAGTACCTGGGAGGCTGAGACAGGAGGATCACAGGTTTGAGGACAGCCTCAGCAACTTAGCGAGACTCTTAGTAGCAAGTTAGTAAGACCCTGCTTCAAAATTAAAAAAAAAAAATTTAAAAGGGCTGAGAGTGTAGCTTGGAGGTAGAATGCCCCAGTAGCAAAATAAATAGATCAGAACTGGATCATTTCAAATCAATTTCACCACTACAACCATGTTCTCTCACTTGGATTATCACCATCTTCCTGTTTGTGTTTTTGCTTCTCCCTTCACTCTGTGCTCAGCCCAGCAACCTGATCATGTCACATCTCTCCTCAAAACCCACAGACAATTCTGCATATCATAGAGGAAAAGCCAGAGCCTCCTTAATGACCTATAAGGGTCTGTGTGATACATGAGATTATTGTTCAGTAATATTCACTTTCTGCCTGCCACCTCTGCTTCCACCAGTGGAATGTACTTAAAAAAAAAACAAATATGCTTTTATTTGTGCATTATATCTCACATCATAATGTAAATCATGTTGACAGTGACATACATGCACACAGCACTTGGTACCCCCCCACACACCTTCCCATCTCCCCCTTCCCAAAACAGTACTGAGATTGACATTGGTATTTTCACATATGTACACATAGTTGATGGTAGTAATTCCATTAATAAACCTCACTCCTCCTCCTCCCCTTCCCTTAGACTACCTCCCTGGCTCCAGTGAGGTTTTTCTTCCATTATCTGGAATCCCTCTGGTACCCTGGTTACTCCCTAGCTTGCACATAATACAGAAAACATAAGTCCCTTCACTTTCTGTGACTGGCTAATCTCACTTAAAATAATGTTCTCCAAGTCCTTCCATTTTCTTGCAAATAACATAATTTTGTTCTTTATTGCTGAGTAGAATTCCATTGTGTGTATATCCTATAGTTTTGTAATCCATTCATCTGTTGATTGACAACTAGGTTGGTTTCATAATTTGGCTATTATGAATTGTGCTGCTATGAACATGAGTATGCATATATTATTGTAGTTCTCTGATTTCAACCCCTTTGGAAAGATACCCAGGAGTCATATAGCCAGATCATATGGTAGATCCATTCCCAGTCTTCTGAGGAATCTCCACACTGATCTCCATAGCAGCTGTACTAATTTGCAATCCCACTGACAGTGTCGAATTTCCCCACATCCTCGCCAACATTTGTTGTTTTTTGACTTCTTGATAATTGCCATTCTGATTGGAGTTAGATGGAATCTAACTCAACCCTGAGCTTGACTATGTAATTCATCAACAGAATGTTAGCAGACACTATGCAACCAAAGGCCTGAGAGGAGTTTTCACAAATGGACTTGCTCTTTTATATCTCTGCCACTATGATGAATGAAAAACAAAACAACAACAACAAAAAAACAAAACCATGGTTAGCCTGCTGGTATCAGGAAAAGGAAGAGAGGGGGAGAAGAAAAGAGAGAGGGAGAAGGAGAAACATAGAATAGAGTTGCTTCTTCTAAATCCAGGTTAAATCAGCTGAGCCTAAACCAATCTACTGATGGCTGTGGATAAGCCTAACTAAGATGCACAGAGCTGTCTAGGTGAACCCTATCTCTGACTCACAGGACGGGCTTTAAATAGATGCTTGTTATTGCAGCTTCTGAGATTTGATGGTGGTTAGCCAGCAGAAAGTAACTGTCTGTTCTATCATATCTTGATAGAATGTACAAGATATGATCCCTGTTTAACTAGCTGACCTTTTTCTACTAGTTTCTTTTCCAGCTTCTTTGCTGACCTCTGACCTCTTCGCTGTTTTTCTTGTTACACCGGCCACGCTCCTGCCTCAGAATAATCGCACGTCTCTATTCCTTGACTCAGGATATCAGAGACATATTCCCTCACCTCTTTCCAGTCTTTGTACAGATGTTGACTTCTAAAGAGACCTTTCCTAAGCCCCTTTTATAAGTGAAACTGCCTCCCCAGAAAAACTCCAATTCCACTCTGTCTTTTTAGTACTTACCATTATCTAGCATATGTATTTGATCTATTTCTTGTAAGCTTCTTGAGAGCCAAGACTTCTGTTTTGTTCATTGCTGTATCCCTAGGATTAGTCCATAACCTGGCATATTATAGATGTTCAATAAATTTTCTTTGAAGAAATAAACAAGCTCTCTGTCTTCCCTACATCAGTGACAAAGTCTAGAGTTTGAAGTTTTGTTCTTTTGCAAGAACGGTACAATTGCATTTTATAATACTTCAATGCAGACACTTTTTCTGCTTATATACTACTGTTATCTGCAAGTTACACATTATTATTTTTATTCTTTTAGCTATATTTACTTCAGTTGATCTACTTATATGCCAGGATATTTTCTTACTATTCTTTGGTAACAACGATATATTCTTAGACCTGATACTGTATGTGACTTCACTTATACCAAACGATAAGATGGAGAATTTTCTTTGGTAAACAGCTAATGGTGGCAATTCTATTTTATTTACATCCCAGTGACTTTAAATATAATTTCAATGAACATATAGTTATAAGCTGAAAATTATTTTCTCTTAGTATATTGCAGATATTGTCTCCTGGATTTCAGTTTTTATTGTGACATTAAATTGTTCTTCTTTTGTAGGTAATATAATCTTGTCTCTAATATGTTTAAATCTTTACTGTAAAGAAAGTTGTGTATAGCTTTTTATTTTACCTTCTTGGGATAGGTTGAGCTTCCTGAAACAAAAAATTCCTCTATAATTCTGGAAAATTCTTGGACATTAAAAAAAGAAATTCCTCTTTCCTATTCTAAGTTCTTGAGTCTTTATTGTATCTTTTTTTTTTTTTTTTTTTTGCGGTACTAGGGATTGAACTCAGAGGCATTCTACCTCCGAGCTATACCCCCAGCCCTATTTTTTTTTTTTTACTCTTTATTTCGAAACCGGGTCTCACTAAGTTGCGGAATGCCTCACTAGGTAGCTGAGGCTGGCCGCGAACCCGGATCCTCCGGTCTCAGCCTCCCGAATGCTGGGATTACAAGCGTGCGCCACCACGCCCGGCTAGTCTTTATTGTATCTTCAATGTCTGTTAACTGCTTTGTGTTTATATCGGTCTCCATATCTTTCTGATATATCTATTTATTTTATTTTATTATTTTTGCAGTACTGGGGATTGAACTCAGGGGCATTTTACCTAAGAGCTACATCCCCAGTCCTATTTTTTTTTAAAAATTCTTTATTTTGAAGCAGGGTCTAAGTTGTGGAGAGCCTCACTAAGTAGCTGAGGCTGGTTGCAAACCCAGATATTCCTGTCTCAGCCTCCCAAGTACTAGGATAACAAGCATATACTACCATGCCCGACTTTCTGATATATTTAGATAATTTCTTTGGGTTTATCTTCCAGTTCAGCATTTTTTAAAATGTAAAATAGGAATTTTAATTTCAATGACTACATTTTTCCTTTTAGAAATTTTGGTTGGTTTTCAACTTTGTTGTCTTTTAAAAGCCTCTGGTTCTTTGCTCAAATTTTCAATTTTTAAAAAATCCTTTAAATATATCGGGTGATATAGTCTGTTTCTATCCTCTCGATTTTCATAAGTTGAAATCCTAATCTCTAAGTAGATGGTGTTAAGAGGTGGAGTCTGGGAGCAAGGACTCAGTAATGAGGGCAGAGACATTATGAAGCAGTTAGTGCCCTTATTTTATTTTATTTTATTTTTCTGGTACTGGAGATTGAACTCAGGGGCATTCTACCTCCGAGCTACACCCCCAGCCCTATTTTTTATTCTTTATTTTGAAACCGAGTCTCACTAGGTAGCTGAGGCTGGCCGCGAACCTGGATCCTCCAGTCTTAGCCTCCCAAATGCCGGGATTACAAGCGTGCGCCACCACGCCCAGCTCAGTTAGTGCCCTTATTACAGAGGCCCAGGGAAGCTTGTGTGCTCCTTCCACTAGAAGAGGACTCAGCAGAAGGTACTGTCTATGAACCAGAGAGGAACCTTCTCCAGACTCTGAGTCTGCTGGCACTGTGATCTTGGACTTTTCAGCCTCCAGAGCTGTGGGAAATACATTTCTGTTGTTTGTAAGCCACCCAGTTTATATTTAGTTACAGTTGCCCAAACAGAATAAGACATGAAGCATACTTGCTTATATTTTGTATTTCATAATTTTGTAAAACTATGAAATAGTTGCAGGAAAATTTTTACTATCTGTTGTTGTTGCTGGTTCTTACTCATGATATCTGGTTTTCTTGCATGTTTTGTTTTTTTTATAATGAGGTCTGGTCTACTGAACTTGATTTTTGAGCTTTAACTTAAAACTGAGGGCTACCAAAATGGATTGTGATGTTTTTGATGGCAGAGTGCTTCCAACTTGGAATGTTTTTTAAATTAAGATCTCAAGTTGAGGCCACTTTGATCATACAAGCCATAAGAATTAAGTCTGAGAACCCTGGTGATAGTCCACTTAAAGTATCGAATTCTCAGGTCTTTTCTCCACTGCCACTCAATGCCAAAATGGAGACGGGCAACACATTTTCGTCTTATCTTCTCTGGAGCATGTTCCTTCTCATTTATTCTGTTATTTTATTTTATTTTTATTTATTGATTAATTGATTTTTATGGTACTAGGGATTGAACCCAGAATGGTTCAACCTCTGAGCTATACCCTCAGCCCTATTTTATTTATTTATTTATTTATTTATTTTTTTTTTTTTTTGCGGTACTGGGGATTGAACTCAGGGGCATTCTACCTCCGAGCTACACCCCCAGCCCTATTTTTTATTCTTTTTATTTTTTGAAACCGAGTCTCACTAAGTTGCGGAGTGCCTCACGAGGTAGCTGAGGTTGGCCGCGAACCCGGATCCTCCGGTCTCAGCCTCTATTTTTTTAATTTGAAAATAGGGTCTAAGTTACTGAGGCTAGCCTTGAACCTGTGATCCTCTTGCCTCAGCTTCCCAAGTACTGGGATTACAGGCATTCGCTGCCATGCCCAGCTTTATTCTCATTCTGGGATTGTAATCCTTTCATCTCTGCTTTATGCAAAGATCTTCAGTTATACTGCCCATGTAAAGTATTTATTTTTAGCTAGGCTTGGTGGTACATATTTGTGATCCTAGCAAGTCTGTAGCCTGAGGCATGCAAATAACAAGTTTGATCACAGCCTGATCAACCTATCAAGGCTGTCTCAAAATAAGAAATAAAAAGAGGAAGGGATGTAGGATATAGTTCTATGGTAGCTTGACCCTAGGCTCAATCCCCAGTACTACAAAAATAGATAGATGATAGATAGATGATAGATGATAGAAAGATAGATAGATAGATAGATAGATAGATAGATAGATAGCATGTATGTATGTGTTTTCTGTTGTGAAGGTGGCTCAAGGTCTTTGGGTTCAGCAGATCTCCTGGACCTTCAGCACTGGCTTACCTTCTGGAACTCTTGCATCCACTGAAGTTTTGGCCCCTGTAGATTCTTTATTCTCTTGTAAACTCACTGATGTTTTAAAGGAGATTTACAAATAAATTTATTCCACATTTTGGGAACGTGTCAGTGGTAAGACTACTTGGGGGGCTTACACTCCTGCCAGAAACAAAATTGATGTCCGCCCCCCCATCTCTGTTTTCTTTTCATCGCCTTGGTTGAAGGCAATGCTGTCTGGCTGCAGGAGCTCCCTGACTTGGCCCTGCACCCTCTGCACCCTGTTGCCTATTTTTAATCTAGCAGCCAGATGATATTTTTAAAATTTTCATCAGAGTGTGTTCCTTCCTTCCTTAAAACTTAACAGTGAGGAGAAGGAAAGTAGATTGTGCTTGCTATGGTTGAGGTGAGTGGGGTGTTTGTGGGGCTGTGGGAAAAATAAGTGACTGCTAATGGTTACTAGGTTTATTTTGGGGGTGATGAAAAGACTCTACAATTGTTTATGACTGTGGTTGCATGGCCCTGTGAATATATTAAACAGTCAATTACATGGTAAGTGAATTATATCTCAATAAAGCTGTTATTTAAAAAACAACAAGTACAGCCGGGCGTGGTGGCGCACGCTTGTAATCCCAGCATTCGGGAGGCTGAGACTGGAGGATCCGGGTTCGCGGCCAGCCTCAGCTACCTAGTGAGGCACTCCGCAACTTAGTGAGACCCTGTTTCAAAATAAAGAATAAAAAATAGGGCTGGGGGTATAGTTCAGAGGTAGAATGCCCCTGAGTTCAATCCCCAGTACCACAAAAAAAAAAAAAAAAAAAAAAACAAGTACAGCTTTCCAGTGGGGAGAAGCACTTTCAGGCTAGTGAACTAGGGACCTCTGAAAGTCTACATGAAAGCAAGAAGAATTCTAGTAAAACCTGTCAAAATACACATTTTCCGAACACTGGAAGTAACAAAAGGCTTACAACATAAGCATTTGTTCAAGAGTGGATAAATCTCAGTAAAAACATAGGTTTTGTGGCATTTTAGCTTGCCCTATTCCCATCTTCTTCCTCAGAAGCCTTAAAAATCCAGAAGTCTCACAATCCCAGAAGTGGAGGAGCCATTGGAGGGGATAAAAGGGGTTGGACTCCCCAGAAAACCATCCCCAGGAATATGTCCTGTCTGGTAGCCCCCTAGGAAAGTCTTGTTCTCAGGACTTGTCCTCATTTGCCCAGACTCAGATTTTGCTTAGTGACAATAGCCCCATTCCCAAATTGTTTGTCAGAAACAATCAGCAGCAATGACTTAGCATCATGGCTGCTTGACACAGTGATGCCAACTGAGGCAAACAAGAATCTAGCCAAAAGACCTAAAGGAAAATAAGGATATGACATCCCACACTCGTAGATTAGGAGAGAGACATAATGCTGTCAAGGTGGAAATACTTTCCAATTTAATCTACAGATTCAACATGATCATCAAAACTGCAGATAGCTTTTTTTTTTCCTTCTGATTCCCATCATACAAGATTTATATGAAAATGTAAGGATCCCAGAATAGCCAAAGGAATAAAGTTGGAGGACTCAAATTTCTTTTACTTAAAAATCTACTACAAAACTATGATTATTAAAAAAGTATGGCACTGCCGGGCGTAGTGGCGCACGCTTGTAATCCCAGCATTCGAGAGGCGGAGACCGGAGGATCCGGGTTCGAGGCCAGCCTCAGCTACTTAGTGAGACTCAGTTTCAAAATAAAGAATAAAAAATAGGGCTGGGGGTATAGCTCGGAGGTAGAATGCCCCTGAGTTCAATCCCCAGTACCGCAAAAAAAAAAAAAAAAAAAAAGTATGGCACTGACATAAGGGCACACATATAGATCAATGAAATATATGACCTGTACAAAAAAGTTACTAAAATTGAATTATATATCTAAGTGGAATTAAAAATTAGAACTCAAAATAGATATAAATCTAAACTTGTGACTTGGAATTAGCAAATGGTTTCTTAGATATAGCATTAAAAGAACAAGTGCCAAAGAGGGTGTGGTGGCACATGCTTGTAATTATAGCACTAGGGAGGCTCAGACAAAAAGATAACAGATTTAAGGCCAGTACATGGTAATGTGGGGAGATCCTGTTTCAAAATAAAAACTAGGCCTAAATACTCTTGGGCTCAATTCCTGGTAACACACATACACAACAAAACAGGTAAGTTGGACTTCATCAAAATTTAAAATTTTCATGTCTCAAAAGATACCCTTAAGAAAGTGAAAAGACAATCCACAGAATGAGAGCAAACATTTTCAAATCATAAATCTGATAAGGGACTTGTATAGAGAATAAATAACTCTTACAGTTCACTTGTAAACAACACAACTCAATTTTAAAACGAGAAGACTTCTAATAGACATTTCTCCTGAAATGATATACAAAAGGTTAATAAGCACAATGAAAGATGCTCAACATTAATCATTAGGAAATACAAAGCAAAACCACAAAGAAATTCCTCTTTATACCTACCAGGATAAATAAAATAGAAAAGAGCTAACAAGTATCGACGAGGATGTAAAGAAATTGAAACTCTCATCCATGAATATTGTCAATGAACCTTGAAGACATGCTATGTGAAAGAAGCCACACACACACACACACACACACACACACACACACACACACACAGAGAGAGAGAGTATGATTTCATTTATATAAAGTGTCCAGAGTAGCCTAATCCAGAGTCAGAAAATGAATTAGTGGTTGGTGAAGGGGAAAATGGGGAATGATTATAGGTACAAGCTTTCTTTTGCGGGGATAGTGTCTTGGAATTAGATAGTGGTGATAGTTGTATAAGTCTGGACACATAAAAACAAAGCCAGTGTGTTGTGCATTCTAAAGGATGAATTTTATGGCATGTGAATTATATCTCAGTAAAACTGTACTTCCCTAAATTTCCCACTGTGATTTCACTCCCACCTCTCCTGACTTCATGCATTTACAAAAACATACTGTGGGACTACTATGTGCCAAACTCTTTTAGGCATTTGGGATGTATCAGGGACCAGACAAAAATATAGAGCTTATATTCCAACTGGGATATGGGAAATAAATGAGATATGTTAGTATATTGGAAAAGTGGCAAGTGCCACAGAAAAACCTACAGCAAAGTAAAGGGGACCAGGAATGCTGGTATGGGGATGTGGGTGAAGATCCTATTTTAAACAGGATAGTCAGAATAGCCCTTATTAGGCTCTTCTCTCCCCGTGCTTGTCATGTATGTTCTGTTTCTCAAGCTTGCTCACCCTTTGGGGACTTTGACTGCTTCTTCCCTTCCCTAAGATGATCTTCTTCATCATCTTTATGACTGGTTCCTTCTTGTCATTTCAGTTTCAGCTTAAAAATCTTCCCCTGAGGCCTCCTCTTGACTGTCTGACCCAACATAGTTACCCAGTCACTTGTATCATGTTAATTCCCTTTCTATCACTTATTCATTTAATTCACTCATTCAACAAATAAGAATGCTTCTGATATGCCCGGCATTTCTGGGAATGTAGCAGTGAACAAGAGTTCACTGGCAGAGAAGGGACAAATAAATAGTGTTAGGTAGGGATGTAACTTATGGGGGAAATTTTAAAAGAATGAGGGAATAAAAAGTTATGAGGATGGAGGAAGGAGGTGGATGAAGAAAGGCTTTATTGAACTGGTTATAAAGTAGATGCCTGAAGGAGATAAGGAAAGGCTGGCTATGGAGGAGACGTCAAGAAAAGAGTGACTTGAGATTTAAGCCCAGTAGCTTGGAACATAATTGTAGTGGGGGAAAAAACATGGAGACAAGAAGAAAACCTAGATCAGCCCTCGCCCCCGCTGCCCCATCAAGGGGGAAGGGTAAGATTATTTAAAGCCGTATCATCAGAGGTGCCATGAACATCCAAACAGGAGCAGCCAGCAGGCAGGTGAGAAGACAGGAGTGAAACTTGCAGTACTAGGGCTATAGATTTAGGAGTCAGTCATAGAAAAGTGAAAGATAAGCTTGGAAGAAGACACGACATTTCCAAAGGTCTAGAGTGGTAACAACTAGGGGCTTTGACAAAATATTTTATAAATGTAATAAAATATCCCTCTCGATGTTTTTCCTACGTCTCCATTCCACCTTCCAGCCCCATCTGTTGTTAGACATGTAGCCATATTTGTCTTGAGAGCCACAGCCCCAGTGCCTGAGTACCAGAAACATAGTAGGTGCTTGGGAAATACATGAACACATTAGCCTTCTTCATGGGCATTTAGGTAAGAAAACATCCATCATCTACAGTCCCTTTCAGGAAGCACAATCATTTGTGATCTCCCAGAATTTCCGCCTCTGGTGCATTCCTTTTAGGGTCGACGTTGACATTATACTCAGCACCTGACTTATTTCTAATGTTTTCACTTCCTAATTTATGGATCATTAAAATGGACACAAGGCGATCCAAGGAAGACAAAATGGGCCTAACACCCACGCATGGTACAAATGGCACACAGCCCAATTGCCACTGGCATGGAGCCTCCTGCCCCCGGAGGGCGGTGGAGCCTGGGCATGCTCAGACTGAGCAACTGAGGCAGCACTGCTGCCCTTGTCCAGCCGTACAGCTATGCAGCTCCTTATAAATGGCACTCATTCCTTAAGCTCCGGCCAGGATGCTGAGCAGTATTTTTGTCATCTTGTTTTCCTCTCACAATGAAAATAAAAGTACAGCTCTTATTAAGATTAGAACTGTTGAGTTGTGAAGGCATAAAAACAGAGGAAAGTGTTTCTTTTCTTATTTGGTAAATATTTTGCTTTTGAGGCATCACTAACTAATCACAGCTGTTTCCTTTAGTTACAAATGGATTCAATCAGGTAAAATTTCAAATGAAACATACAAACCACCAGAGTCATTCCATTATACAGTACAATAGTAGCGTCAAGTCTTGTGAAATATATGTATTAAGTATGCATGTATTCATCAAATCAGACAAAGCAGCTAATGGGTCTCTGATTAGTGTTCTAACTCTATTATGGTGATACTTCCATCTCACCCTGACTCATCTAAAACATGCGAATGAAATGCTATTAAGTTTGATATACAATCTGTTATGTGCCATCATTCTGCTTAAATACCACACACTGAATTTGAGCTAGAGTTTCTCTCTTGAAAATCAAAGACAACAAAGAGTGTCTCTGTTGAGATATCCTTCAATTTTTTTTTTGTGGTACTGGGGATTGAACTCAGGGGCATTTACCTCCAAGCTATACCCCCAGTCCTATTTTTTATTCTTTTTATTTTGAAACAGGGTCTCACTAAGTTGCAGAGAGCCTCACTAAGTAGCTGAGGCTGGCCACAAACCTGGATCCTCCAGTCTCAGCCTCCCAAGTACTGGGACTACAAGTGTGTGCCACCACGCCCAACTAGATATCCTTCAATTTTAACAGTAATAATTTTTAATTTTTCATGTCAAAACTAAAACAACGGAATCCTTATTTATCTCCACTTAGGATTCATAAAAGACCTTATTTCCAAAGTAACTGTTATTTGAATATTAGTGAGCAATGACTAGTTCAGTCCAGAATCAGACATTCAGAAAAATAAGCAAATTGCAAATACATTTTATTCAGTATTTTAAAAATACAGATTTTTGTGGCAACTTATAAATTTATATTGTAATAATAATTTGATACTTTAAACCATGAAAACAATATAAGCAAAAATTCATTTACAAATTAAAGCACTATGCTTTAAGGGATGCTTCACTTAAATGTATAACTTTGCTTTTAAGATGTTTGTTACAATCAGGAATAACCACTTAGTTATATCTAAGTTCTGTCTGTTGAAAATAAGTTCTTTTAGAGAATCCAATTTAATCATCTTATGCTTTTCTTCAGTGATTTTCTCCAATCAGTGGTAGAAGTATTCCTTGATGGACAGAATGCAGAAAACTGTTTCTGACCTCACCCGGATCAGAGTGTTATGTACCACATAGGCTTGACTCCAAGGAAGCCCAGCTCTGGGGTATAAAGTAGGCCCAGTTTAGAAGGTAACTGACCCGGTACTATTTGTTCTTAAAAATTGACAACTTTAGGTGTCTTTGTTTTGGGTTTCGGTTTAGGCACATCCAGAACTTCTTCGTAGTCTGCACTCATTCCCTTTGCCCAGCGACCAACTGTGACCATTTGATCTGCAAAGGAAGAGAAAAGTCAGCATATAAGGAAAACAGTAATCAAATGCATCCATTTAGACTGGTATTGGTTTAGCAAAGGAACTAGTTTTGACATGAATAATCACAAGGAGGGAAGACTCCATCACTGATGGAAAGTGAGCAATTCTGTAATTGATTATAACCCTTGATTTCAGAGTACCACAGGCAATTTCTCATCCCAATTAGGGAAATGCAGGAACTACTTTGCAATGCACAAACTGATGAGAAAGCTCTTTCATTCTTTCTCAGAGTTCATCATTACAGAGTCAATGAATTCCAAGAGTCTGTAAACAGCAAGACTTATGAAGCATCAGTTTTAAATGCACAAGATTCCACCTGTGAAATTATACAACATCTGCTTGTCAGTCTTGTCATTTGGGAAGTGGTAATCCTCCCAGGAGGGAGAATTCAAATTCCACTTCATCATTTCAATCTCACTGCCTACACTGTAGTAAAGACTATCTTCTTCTAGACAAGACTGCAAACAAGAACTCTTGGCTTTCACGTTTAAATATTAAAGGTAGGAAGTAAAAATGGGCAGAATTATTAGTGTACTACTGTGACTGTATGAAATAAAAAAGAATGTGTTTTTTCCCTAGAAGCACTACCAGACTATCCTACTATCTTGTTTTCTTTAGTGCAAGATTATCACCATTCTAATCCCGGCAAAGTAATGTAATAGTGATCTCCACTTTCTTAAAAGCCAACTATAGGTATAGTGAGCATTTACGAAGTTTTTGACGGACAAGGCTAATATTTCATAAGGAAGAAAATAGCCAGCTGCTGTGTTGATAACACATTTTTAATATTTTTGGCAGTTTTTGCAATCAACTCTTGAATCATTTAGTAAATAAAAAGCAAAGTGTATAAGAGGACACTCAATCCAACAAATATTGAAAGTTATCTGCATATTTTGATTTTTCCCTTAGTGTATCAATACTTTTCTGTATTGTGTATCTGTAAGAGAATAGTCTATTATAATTAAATCCACTCATTAGCAAATATAAAAACATGAATAAGATGTTCTATGAAACAGGATCCTTTAAAACTTATTGGTCACTTTGTTTACTGAGAACAGTAGCTAATGCTCAGTTACTCAGAACTGTGTCTACTGCTGACAAAGAATTAAGTAATTGCCACAGTACAAAAATAGGTTGCCTTAAGATCAGTAGTAATTTATAACAAAGGGCAGTAAAAACACAAAGGAAGACTATATTCATCACTTTTTTTTTCTTTTTTCTTTTTTTTTGTGGTATTAGGGATTGAACCTAGGGGCATTTTACCTCTGAGCTACATCCTCAGCCCTACTTTATTTTTATTTTGAAACAGGGTCTTGCTAAGTTGATAAGAGTCTCACTATTTGCTGAAGTTGTCCTCAAACCTGAAATACTCCTGTCTCAGTCTCCCAAATACTGGGATTACGAGTGTGGACCACCACTTTTAAATGGAGGCCCACGGACTTACCTGAATTTTGACTTTCAGGGCAATCTTTTTTAAAATGGTCCACAGAGCCACAAAGTTTGCAACCACCACCTATTGAAAAAATAAAGTTACCGAATACCATTTCATACACAGGGATATTAATAGCTCAAAACACTTTCATGTCTAATTTGATGCTCACATCCTTGCTAGCTATAAAAGTAGCTGGAGCCAGGAAACTAGGTAGGTGTCACCATTTCTATTAATAATCCATTTTCCACTTCTCTTAACTTCATCAAGTGCTAAGTTATCTAACCACAGCTTCTTGTACCTGGCCTTCTCAGGATAAGTGAAGAGAGGATATGATGGAAGGTACTTGTCCAAGAGCCATGGTACAGCAGCCTGGGTCTTAACTATGGTTAGATAGTCAAAGACCTATTAAAAAAAATAAAAGTTGTGTGCAGATGTACTTTTATATCCATAGTTTCTATTGGATTCTCAAATGGTCAATGACACCCCCACACCAAAAAGAAAAAAAGGTTAGGAATCACTACTGCTCTACTCTACAGGTCGGGGCGGGGGGGTAACCATTTATGTTAAGAATTAAATTACTTTTGTTTCAGTATCTTCCATCTGCCAGGCCCTCTAACCCTAATAAAAATGCCCACCTGATTACTTTAAGCAATATCCCAGGATTCTGAATTATACTACACATGGTTTCTAAAATGACTCACCCAATGGCCAAACATTATTGCTTAATGATCAGGCATTATCACAATCATGTTTATAATGTTAAGTGATTTACATCAGAAAAATGACCCTATAGAACACAAACACGGCTGAATCCTCATGTTTATGTGATCTACTGTTCTTGTCTTTTTAAAAAAATCTAGCCACTTCAGTTAACCATCCAAAGCTATTTCTGCTCATTAGTCAATTTTCCAGGGCTAGGTCTCTTTACCACTTTTTATGCCACAATGAAATAGAAGAGGCATTGGAATAATACAGTTAAGATATCACTGATTAGAAGATGTATCATTGCTTCACATACCTCTCAGAAAGAAAAAAAGTTGTCAATTATGTGGTATTTTACCAATGGTAAGATACATTCTGACTTCAAATATAAAAATGCAAAAAAATGTGCATCTTAGAATCAATGAAATATAGTTTTCTTATCTCCATTTTACAGGTAAAGAAACTGAGGTGAGAGAAGTTTAGTACTTGGCCAAAGTCCCACAGCTGGTGAGCAATGTCTGACTGCCTCCAAAATCTATGCTTTTTCACTGTACTCCTCCAGGAGGAACACAAAACATGACACGAGGTGTCTAGAACCTAATGGCATCAGCCATCATCACATCAGCAGATGACAACCATCCCTAAAGCTTTACACATCACAGGGTTTATTGCAGAACCATAGGACATTGGCTGAGCTAAGGTTAAGAAAGTTACATGACCCCATGCCAGGTATTTACTGAGAAAAAAATTCAGAAACAAAAATTACTACAAAACCAAGAGGTGTCTACCATCCATTCTACCAAAATGGTATACTGGGCTAAGAGTAAATATATAACATTGTTTGATACATACAATCCCTCTGCTTCTGTTATGTTTAAAAGTAGAAATATACAACATACTCTAAAGGATGCTGAAGCAAGCATAGTTTGAAACATATACCTTAGTTTTCTGATTTATTAATATATCAAGCCATATTACACAAAACGTTCAGTACATAGAACAGCACTTAATAAAAACAATGAAATTCTCAAGTTTTGCTACTTATTCAAGAATGATTACGAGTACAAATTAGATCCCAGCTCTGCATGATGACTCACTACGCTTGATATACGAGGTAGCAATACTCACCATCAGCGTAGACACCTTTGGGATTATCAGGACAAGATCGGGACAGGTGCCCCATTTCCCCACAAACAAAGCATTTTGCAAAAGGAAATTCACCTGTAATAACAATAGTTCCCATGAAGTTGATTATGTATGTGACAAGTCATTAATTCACAAGAATTTAAAATATTTAATAGAAAACATTTCTTTTTATGTAACTTGAAATTTAACCACATATTTCAAAATATTAAGTGGCATACTCATAACAAATTCTGTAAACAAAAACAAATCCAGGTGGCTATTCATTTAGTTACTTTTATACCAACCAGACAAGAAACTGAGAGAACATACCAAGAGCTGGGTCTACTTTCGCCTTGCACTTGGTTATCTCGTGCTCTGTGGACCCACATCTGTAACATATCCCAGTGCCCATATCCTGATTTTCAAGAGCGGCTGGGCAATCTGCAATTCCATGGCCAGGTTTCCTGCAGTGGAAACATACCTAAGAAAACAAGTGAATTTCCATGCTGCAAAACTACACCATGACTTTATCAATCTTGTTATCAAAAATATCTCCAGCATTTGGGAGGCTGAGACCAGAGGATCTGGGTTTGTGGCCAGCCTCAGCTACTTAGTGAGGCACTCTGCAACTTAGTGAGACCCTGTTTCAAAATAAAGAATAAAAAATAAGGCTGGGGGTATAGCTCGGAGGTGGAATGCCCCTGAGTTCAATCCCCAGTACCGCACAAAAAAAAAACACAAAAAAACAAACAAAAATTACATATATAGAGAGAGAATATTTCTCATTTTAAAGTTATTTAGTTCTTTAAAAAAATTCTGATTTTCTTTGTAGGAAAAGTGTCTTACACATTCCTAAATAAACAAAGATGACATTTCTCAATGCTTTTGAAAAATGTCAATCTCCAAATCCATCAATCTCAGAAACAATGTTACACATGGCTTTATAAAAGGCAATTGTGTACATGAATTGAACAATTATGAACTATTTATTTTATTAATAGGGATGTATGCACCAGAAAAATGGCATTATTCCAACAGTTATAAAAATTAGCACTGAAATTAATATTTGCAGTTTTTAAAATTCATGTAATTGGATGAATCTGGGTCAACTGTTTCCCTTTAAACTATGATTCAAATCACAAGATGTATTTCATAGCAAAAAATTATCCCCTTATTGTTTCTGCACTCTTAGTACACATTAATATTCAGAAATAAAGGCTTCATTTTTAGAATATATGCACAATACATTTTACATAAATAATCTACTCTGAGACTAATTATTTGGCTCCAACAACAAAAAAGAACAATGAATAGTTATTTAAACACTACTTAGCAATTTAGAGACTATTTTTCTGCTGTAATAAATGAGAACATCAATTATAATTAAAGATGGCAGATATTTAAACTAAAAAAAGCATATATATATTTCTTAATCATTTAATTATTTAAGAAAAATAAGTATAGGTTTTTAAAAAAGCAAATTTGACAGGCAAAATAACATATATTGTACCTCTATCCTGATTTTCTTTTTATTCTCTGTTTAATAATGTATTAAAGCATTAGTCCTATTAAATTCTATAATAATTTTTACATTTATGCTGAGCTGGTCCAAACAGAGACTACATTTATCCTACAACTGTAGGAGAAGCTACTGCTAAAAACTGGATTACCATCATAAGAAGTCTTCGCTTTTTGATGAAGTCTAGGTGGTCTCTATCAACCTGACTTTATAATACTGACTTTTTGTGTGTGTGGTACTAGGGATTGAACCTAAGGACGTTTTATCTCTGAGCTATACCCCCAGTCCTATTTTATTTTTTTAAAATTTTGAAACAGGGTCTCATACTAAGTTACTGAGGCTGGCTTTAAATCTGTGATCTTCCTGTCTCAGCCTCCCAAGTACTAGAATCACAGGCCTGCACCACTGTGCCTGGTGGATCTTGACTTTTAAAACCTATCATTACTAAATACAAATTTCTTGAATTATGCTTAAATTTAATGTAGGTGAAATTTTAGAGACCTGACTGGTAAATCTGTATCTTAATCAACTCATTAGACTTTAAGAACTTATGCTTAGTATGAAGTATTTTAAAAATTTCAAGAAAATAAACTGACATTGGGCCACAAGAAAACATATGCTATTTATTAAGCATTCTTTTTGGTGAAAAACCACATCACTCTCCCTTGATTACAAATATAAAGCTTTGCTTAAGGGGCGTAACAGTAAACCATATTGCCTATGTCAATTAAATTATCTTCAAGTTAAATTATTTGGCTTAAAGATGTCTTAATTAATTTTATAATTTAAACAAAACTCTATCCAGATCCAAATAGAAATGATCACCTTTTCTATCCAAATTTATATATAAGGAACATTTCATCAGGATTATCTCTAAATAGTTATTTTAAAATACGATAATGCAGCCTATAATGGTGCAAGTAGTGCTCTCCATTTAGTAATTCTAATAAAAAATGAAAATGTAATAATTGGCAACAAGTCTGATTCTTACGCAGTATCCTGCTAGAAGATAGAAAATTCACTCAGAGAATGGTAAGAATTATATTAAGTATTTCATTTCCTGTATCTGACTTAGTTTAAAATCTCAGGCTAGTCACTACAGAAATAAACCTGCTGCCCCCAGCATTCCTCAGAATGTAACATGGGGGTGGGAGTGGGCAATGACTAGGGAGAGTCTGGAGGAGTTTTAACTCTATTTCTCTGCTCTATTACTAACTAGTGCGATTTGTGTTAGATCTCTTTCCTGTGCCTCAATTTTTCATGGAAAAAGAAAAAAGAACACCCCTCCTTTCCAAATAATGGAAGCCACATACTTTTAATCTGTGGTACCTAATCTTCCTTCTTTTTTAAATAGCTATTGGAAAAAGGGCTATCGGAAGACAGAGTTAAGAACACAGGTGTTGAAGTCAGACAGACTTGGTTTGAATTTCACCTCTGCTGCTGGCTAGGTGGTTTTCAGCAAGTTACCTACCCTGTCTGCACTTCAGTGTTTTCTGTCCATAATATGAGAATAAAGCCATCATCTTTGTAGTGTTGTGTGTTAACTAACAAGTGTATCAAGTGCCTACCATATATAGGCGAAAAAGTAAAAGCCCTTAGAAAGTGGCTTTATAAATTTAGGATAACAGCAATTAGACCCTGCTAAGATATGGATGTGTGTATGAATACACACATCCATATCTTAGCTAAATAAAGTAACATGGTAGAAGTGATGATCTCACCATTGCATTTTTCTTTGCTGCTTGTCTTTTTAATCGTCTTCCTTCCCGTCGACTGTCTTTCTTTAAAGCAACTGCAATTTCTTCCCTTACTTCCTGGCTGTCTGTTGTTATCATCTCCCCATTGTGAACCATCTGTGGGTTCTGTCTTAGGTATTCCATGAATCCATTCACATCTTCATTGAAGTATTCTTTTTTCTTTTTGTTCTTTTTATGCTTTGCTTGGGGTGCATCATTTTTCAGGGACAGCCTATGGGCTCCAGGTTTTTTATGCTTTGGTAGGTTTTGGCTTGTTCCCTCCAAGGAGCCCTTTTTCATGTCCTCCCATGATGTTGCAGGCAAGGGTCTCTTATTATTTGTGGTAGTAACTCGTGCCCACCGGGTCATGGTTGCATCAGGGGTAGCTTATCAGTAAGCATGGCTGGTTAGTTATCACAAAAAAAAAAAAAAGAAAGGAAAAAAAAAGAAAATAACTAAAGTTACATGGTATATCTGTATCAAATATGCTCATATATTAAACTTAGTAAACTTTTTGTTTCATTTAGATATCTATTTATGTATTTAATTTTATGATACCTACATAAGTACACTTTTAACATAAATCTGGCACTAGTCAAAGAAGCCACAACATTGATGGAAATAAAAAGCATATATACTTGATTAAAATTGGAAAATAATTTGTTGAGAAATCAAATTATTTTATAAATTATAAGTCACATAGTAATACAGTAAATGAAGTTACCCTTCCCAAATCCTGCAGTTTTCCTGCCTGTTTATTTTTCTACTTCTAACTCCTAGGATTACTTTCTCCCAAGAGTTCTTGCTTAGTCTGCCATTTCAACACAACAATTTGTATCAAAGTCTAGTAAGAACAAAGAAATCATGTCCTTTAATGTGAAGTTTGTTCTTATAACTCTTCCTGGAAAATGTTTGCAACCCAGTGGTTTTAAATCATCTTCAATTATTCTCTCATTATGATTCAAATCATAAGATATATTACATACTAGTTTGTTTTTGTACCCTTAATGCATATACTTTAATATTCAGAAATAGAGGTTTATTTTAGAGTATACAGGTATACACTTTTTTTTTTTTTTTTTTTTTTGCGGTACTGGGGATTGAACTCAGGGGCATTCTACCTTCGAGCTATACCCCCAGCCCTATTTTTTATTCTTTATTTTTGAAACAGGGTCTCACTAAGTTGTGGAGTGCCTCACTAGGTAGCTGAGGCTGGCCGCGAACCCGGATCCTCCGGTCTCAGCCTCCCAAATGCTGGGATTACAAGCGTGCGCCACCACGCCCGGCTATGTATACACATTTTAATGGAATAACTTATTCTAAGACAAATTGGTTCCAACGTAAAACTGAACTTTTTAATTTTTTTAAGGGGAATACAGGAGGTTTATTTAGGGAAGTGGGGGTACAGTTTAACAGAAAGGCGTGATAAAAGGTTACATTCCAAAGGTCTGGAAACCGCCTGAACTATGTTATGGTTACTTTACACACTACCTGGTAGTCTAGAGAATTTTTTTCTCTGCAGTAAATGAGGGCATCAACCTTGATCAAAGCAAAATCAGCTCCTAGGCCGCCACCCTTTAGGGCAGCATCCCGTGCACTAAGGCGTGTTAAATAAAGCCTCGGCCCGGGCATTCTGAGCTGCCTGCGGTGCAAGCCGAGGGGCGGAGGACGCCAAGAACCGGTGTGACGCTGCGCCCCCCTCTACACACACACTCTGGCCAAGATCCCGTGACTGTCACAGGGGGCCGGAGCTATCCTAGAGCAGGTGGATTCTCCTAACCCCGAGGACCCCGAGGCGGAGGCTCTGGGGATCCGCAGGGTGCAGCGGCAGCACCACAGCTGGGGCCGAAGCCCGCGCCGGCGTCCGCCGCCTGCCACGCTGCCCGGCGCTCCGCCCCACCTGGAGCTGGGGACGCTCGGGACCCGGCAGCCAGTCCCTCTGTCCTCCCCCCGAAGTCCCGCCCGGCCCGGAAATATCAACAGGAGAGCCCGACCGCACTGACCCCGGGGAAACAGGCTCATTCCCGCAGCGCGCGGCTTCTTACCGCGCGATTCCTCCAGAGCAGCCGAGTTCGCAGCCAGAGAAGCCCGCTACGGCGGCTTTGGCTGGGAGCCCGGAAGCATGTCTTCCCCGAGGGAACGTCACTTCCGGCGAGTTCAGTTCCGCTGCGGCGCTGAGAGACGCCGCCAAATGGTATTTGGTTTTTCTCTTGGGCGGGCAGAAGAGCTGCATGCAGGTCTGATCGCCTAGTGCTTGATGGACGGAAAGATGAAGAATGCTCAGACTGTGCTGTCTGTGAATTTGCAGTTTAATGGGCGGGGAATGAGATGGTCGAAAGTTTTCCTTGAGAAGGTGACTTTTAAATTGGAGTTTGAAAAATGAAATAAAAATCTGTCGAAACTGGAGTGTGTGGGAGTTAAAGACATTCCAGGCAAAGCCCAGGTAAAGTTATTAGCGCAGCGGGACCGGGTCACTGTGATACAAGGCTAAACAAGACGTTTTAGGACTCGTGGGGGCCGTGCCTCATTGTGCTGCAGAATGCTAGTTGAGCATTCAGTTGAAATATTACTTTGTGGCCGCAGAAACTTCCTTTTAAAGAGGTAAACCCTAATTTCCACCACAACTCATTCTTCCCTCCTGGATACCACTGCTAGTTGTGCGTAGTGATAAAATGTCATGGTCACATCCACAGTTCGCCAGCCACTCCGTCCCCATTGTCTTGCACCTACCATTTTACTTCCTAATTACCCCCCCCACACACACACACCCTTCTTTCTTTTTATCTCCATTGCCACCTCCCTTGTCCCAGCTTTCATCTGGTCTCACCTACATTGCTACAACTGGTGTGGGCAGTTGTAGCTCTTGCCCTATTCTCTCAAATTCATTTTCCATGCCTTTTGGAAGTGAACTTTTGAAAATGTAAATCGGATTGTTTACTTTCTACTTTCTCATGGCCTACTTCACCAGCCTCACCTTGCACACACACACCCACCTCCACCCCCGTGTGTGTGTGTGTGTGTGTGTGTGTGTGTGTGTGCATTGTACATGATAGGTTCATAGTGATACATTCATATATGCATATAACATTATTGGTCGATTTCCTTCCCTATATCTTCCTTTTTTCTCCCCTTCTCTTTCCTCCAATCCATTTCACTACTCTAATGGTCATCTCATTTTTATGAGATCCCTTTTCTTTTTATTTCTCGTTAGCTTCCACATATGAGAGAAAATACGTGACCCTTGATTTTCTGAGTCTGGCTTATCTCACTTAGTATGACAATCTTCCCCTCTTTTTGAGTTCTGAGCATAAAGGTCTTTCAGTTTCTTAAATGTCACACATATGTCACCAGCTCCAGGACTTACATGTGATATTCTCTTTGTATAATACTCCCTTTCTTCCAATTTCCTCATCTTTCAAGACTATGATTTTGTTTTCATGTAAGCCTTCCAAAACCCCTCCAATACTAGACCAGTCCCCTATTGTACACACATGACAGTCTATACTTCCTGATGGCACTTTCAAATTTGTAACTGCATAATGAATTGTATAATTGCTTATTGTATCCCTTGCCTGTTATATATTTGGTGCTCAATACCATGCTGTATTCATCAACTGGATGAAGAATAGTTACTTTGAAGTATTTGTTTAAAGCAAACTATAAAGTGTCCCAGTTTTCTTAAAAAGGTAAAAATATAGTCAGTGCCATAGGAATATTGGAATTTGGCACGGCAAATGTCAGACATATCCTAGAAAGTTTCAAAAGGTAAAACAGTCATCCAGCCCTTGAAAATATTGAGCTTCTTACAGGATGTATGCTCCGCCTACCATAATGATCTTACCCAGTTGACCTCAGGTTCTAAGCACAACCCAACCACATTTCCCTTTAGTGGGTTTTCTCTTCTGTAGGTGCCTGTTACTTGCACATAACATACACCACTAGAGGGCGCATTCAACTAAAACTTTAGATTATTCATTCCTGGAAGTAAAGGAACAACTCAATTTGTTTTTTGTGAAAGTGCATCAGATAAAGAGTAAGTGGGCCATAGAATAAATACTTAGTGATTCAGGAGAAAATGTTACCATTATCACTAATAGCTAACTTTTACTGAATATTTTATAGGTGCCTGGCACTGTGCTTAATGCAGTACATTCATTTCCTAATTAATCTACCCAGTATCCTGTGATGTAGCTACTATCGCTTTCTCGTTTTTACAATGAGGGAGAAAGCTTAGGAAGTTGAAGTGACTCAACCAAGTTCATATAGTAAAAGAGACAGGATTTGAACTAATATTTCAAACCACAATTTCTATGCTCGAATACTCATAATACTGAAAAGTATTGTCTAACCCACTTTAAAATTTACTAAGTTATCCTTGCCTGTGTGAGATTTTTTTTTTTTTTTTTTTTTGCAGTACTGGGGGTTGAACTCAGGGGCATTCTACCTCCAAGCTATACCCCCAGCCCTATTTTTTATTCTTTATTTTGAAACCGAGTCTCACTAAGTTGTGGAGTGCCTCACTAAGTAGCTGAGGCTGGCCACGAACCCGGATCCTCCGGTCTCAGCCTCCCAAATGCTGGGATTACAAGCATGCGCCACCACGCCCGGCTCTGTGTGAGATTTTTAAAATGTATTTACTTTTACATTTCAAGATCATATTTTATTCAATTTCTCCTTTTATTTATTAAAATATTATGCTAGTAATGCTTTCATAATAAAATATCAGAAAGATGTTAGTGAAAAGCTAAGGTTTTAATTATGAAAGCCTAGCACCTCATTAAAAATTATAACATGTATCATGTATACCAAAAAGGATATACAACATATGAAGTAATTGTAAAACACATGTTCATGTAAACATTACGAGTTTAAGAAACAATTGTCAGATATTCTTAAGTATATTAATGTAATTTTTTGCATGGGAAATACTTATGTTTCAAACAAAAATAGTTTTTATGATGATGTAAACTTTATATTAATCTCTTGTCCTGATGATACTGTACATTCTAGAAAAAAAAAAGTAAAACACAACTACCTAAGAATTCAAAAGAGAAAATAAAAGCAGATAGTTGTGGGAAGGAGTCAGATTTGTAGGATCAGTTAGCACATGGCTGAGTGTCCTTTTGTGTGCATGCCTGGAAGAGGGCCATTTGCCCTGAAAGTGGACCACAGTCATAAAGTGGTGCAGCATGGATAGAACCATGGAAAGGAGCATCCAACAGTCATACCTGCAGTGAGAAGGGGAATTGTAGAGAGAAGAGAACCACACATACACACACACAGAGCAAACTCAGTCTTAAAGACATTGAAATTGCCACTTGCAAAAAGTGAGGCAGCCTATAATACAAGCTTAAGCAAGTTGATTGCCTGCTTATTTTTTATTGCGGAATAAAACAATTCAGAGTATATACAAAATAACATCTACCTTGTCCGGGGCAAAATACAAAATGACTTGATATACAAAGAACTTGAAAAATGTAAAAACATTCTCAGAAAAAAATAATAGCAACTTTAAGATGACACAAATGTTGGGATTATCAGACCAGGTCATTAAAGAATCTATTATGTCTGTTCAAAGAGGTAAATGAATGCTGAAAATGAATTAGGATGGGAAATCTCAGTATAGAAATAGAAAATATAAGAAAGAACCAGCTAGACATTTCAGAACTAAACTATCTGAAATAAAAAAAATTATTGTGGAATTAATAGAATGAAAATCACAGAATAAAGAATCAGAGAGCTTGAAGATAGCTTAAGAGAAATTATCTAATATGAAGAACTGAAAAAAATTAAAGAGAGCTGCAGAACTTGTAGGGCAGTACCAAAAGGCCTAATATATGTGCCATAGAAGTCAGGAAAGGAGAAGCGATAGTATGGGGAACTCTCCTTTTGATGGATATTTGGGTTGTTTCCAATAATTTACTATTACAGACAATTCTGCAATGAGAAATTCATACATATGTCATTTTGCACATGCACAAATATATCTATAGTATCAGTTCCCAGGAGTAGAGTTGGATCAAAAAGTATATGCATTTTTAATTTTGATAGATACTGGCCATTCTTTTCCTTAGAGCTTGTACCCAGAAGTAATGTATGAGAGCATTAGTTTCCCATGCTTTCCTAAAGACCATATTGTCACATTTTTTTGGTTGTTGCTGAACTGCCAGAGGTGAAAATGGTATACTGTTACTGTTTGGAGTTTCAATTCCTTTATTATGAAGGAAATTGAGCATCATTTTATGTTTACAAGTGATGTGTATATTCTTTTCTATAAACCAATGGTTTATAAAATTGTTTATTTCTTTTTGGGTTGTGGTTTTTTTAATTGATTCTAGGACCTCTGAATATATACTTTTAATCATATACTCCTTATAACTATTTGATTAGGAATAGAAGAAACACAGGACCTCTTGTAGCACTTAACTCACCATATTATCTGCCTCCCTGGATAGACGAAACATGTACACCAAAAGCATAAAAAATATAGATTCAAAACAATATGGGTCATACTTTTATGTGTCTTACTTTTGCTATTTATGTCTTGCTTACGTTAAAAGGATTGGTATATAGAAGACATTGAATTTTTATTGAACTAATAAAGCATGAATCAATATAAGACTTTGTTTGTTTGTTTGTTTATGGTACTGGGGATTGGATCTAGGGGCATTCTATCTCCAAGTTACACTCCCAGACCTTTTTATTTTTGTTTTGAAACAGTCTCACTATTTGTTGAAGCTGTCCTTGAACCTGCAATCCTCATGTCTCAGCCTCTCAAGTACTGGGATTACAGGCATGGGCCATACCTGGCTCCATGTGTTTTATATTTGACAAAGAGTGAATGCCAAATCAGGATGTTTCAAAACTTGTTGACCAATATGACTTAAAGCAGTAGTAACCACAAGAAATAAAAGAAAAATCCTCGGAAAAGCGAGTGGCCCATTGTCATATTCATAATAAATTTTAGAGGAGTTTTGGCCCAGAAAGCTTGCAAACCGACTTCTGTTTTTCTTTTGGTAATACCCAACACAGAATTTATTGACATCTTTTGATGGACTTGTCTATTTTCTGGAATGTGTGCCACTGGAATGCATCATGTGCCATATAATTAGATGCTACTGACAATTTGATGGCTTCAATAAACTTCAGCCTTACTTTAAAAGTTGAGATGAAAGGACACAAAAATAGTATTAGAGATATCCCAGAGAAGGCATCACAATACCTGAAATCAAATTATATGACAGAACTATAGTAACAGCATGGTTTTGGCGTAAAAACAGACATACAAACCAGTGGAATAAAAGATACAGAGACTAATCTACATAGCTACATCTAGCTGATTTTTGACAAAGGTGTCAAAAATATATGTTGATGAAAAGAGCCTTTTCAACAAGTGGTGCTGGGAAAACTGGAAATCCATATGTGGAAGAATGAAACAAGAGTCCTATCACTAAATGCAATAGTCAACTCAAAATGGATCAAAGTCCTAGAAATTAGACCAGAAACTTTGCAATTACTAGAAGAAAACATAGGACCAGTTCTCTAACATATAGACACTGTCAACGATTTCCTTCATAAGATCCCTAAAGCTCAAAAAATAAAACAGAATCAATAAATGGGATGACATTAGATTGAAAAACTTCTCATACCGAAGGAAGTAATCCAGAGTGTTACAAGAGAGCCTACAGAATAGGAGGAAATCTTTGCCAGCTATTCTCTGATAGCTAGAATACAAAATGAATCTTAAAAACACCACAAGACAAATAACACAATTAAAAGAAAATAGGCAGTTAAACTGAATAGACGTCTCAAAAGAAGAAATACAAATGACCAACAAATATATGAAAAAATGTTCAGTATCATTAGTAATCAGGGAAATGCAAATCAAAACTACATTGAGATTCTATCTAACTCCCATGAGAACGACAATCATCAAGAATACAAACAATAACAAATGCTGGCAATGATGTGAGGGTCAAGGAGTGAGAATATACTCTGTAGGTAGGATTATAAATTTGTACAACCACTATAGAGATCAGTATGGGTTTCCTCAAAAAACTAGGAATGGAACCACCATATGACCCAGCTATATCACTCTTCCTCATCTTTCTAAAAGAATTAAAGTTAGAATAATATAGTGATACATGCAGTGTGTGTGTGTGTGTGTGTGTGTGTGTGTGTGTGTGTGTGTGTGTGTTACTGGGGATTCAACTCAGGGACATTCTACTTCCCAGCTACACTTCAGCCCTTTATTTATTTATTTTTATTTATTGTGTATGTATTTATTGTTTTGAAACAGGGTCTTTCTAGGTTGCTTAGAGTCTTACTGTATTGCTAAAGCTGTCCTCAACTTGCAATCCTGTCTCAGCCTCTTAAAGTGTGTGCCATCATACCCAGTTCATATGCCTGTTAATAGCAGCACAATTCACAATAGACAAGTTATAGAACCAACCTAAGTGTCTGTCTACAGGTAAATGGAAAAAGAAAATGTGGTATGTATACAATGGAGTTTTACTCAGCTATAAAGAAGCACAAAAGTATGTTGTTTGCAGGAAAATGAATGGAAATAGAGCACACCATGCTAAGTGAGATAAGCCAGACTCAGAAAATCAAGGGCCACATGTTTTCTCTCATGTGTGGAAGCTAGAGAGGAAAAGAGGAAAGAAAAGAGAGCAATAGAAAAGTGGAAGAGGAGGAGGAGTTCGAGGGGGAAGGGAAAAGGAAGCTTGAGAGAGGAAACAGAATAAATAATGTTGTGCGTGTATATTAATATATTGCTACTAACCTCATTAGCATGTTTTCTTTATGTTCTAGTTATTACATGTTCTTACATTGAAAGATCTCATGAGAAAATGCCATAATTTTCCTTCCAAATACTGAACTTATTGTAAAGAACTCAGCAGGAAAAGAATAATCTATTATAGTTACAAAATAGTTGCCAACTCTGTTGCTCTTTCTTCATTCTTGATTGTCTTTGTTTTCTTTATTGTCCTTGCATATGAAGAGTTTCTTTTAGCAATTCTTTTATAGCAATTCTTTTATAGCAGATGTTTTGGCTACAGATTTCTCTTAGTTTTCCTTTACCTGAAAGGCTTTTTATCACTTTCATCACCTAGGGATATTTCCATTGGATATAGGAGTCTAGCTTGATAGTTATTTTCTTTTAGCACTTTAAAAATGTTCCAGGTTCTTTTGGTCTCTGTGGTTTCTGATAAGATATTTGCACTTGTCTGAATAGTTGTTTCTTTATAAGAAATGTATCATTTTGTTACTACTTTTAGCATAATTTTCTTTGTCTTAAATTTTCAGCAGTTTGATTTGGCTGTGCATGAGTTTCTCCAAATATGTCCTGTTCGTGATTCATGGTCCATTTTGAATCTGTAGGTTTAGGTGTTGGTCTAATTTGGGAAACTTTTAGACTTTATTTCTTGTATTTTCTGCACTGCATTCTTTCTCCTCTCCTGGGATTCTGATGCTAATATTATTGGATTTTTTCTTATTTTTCCATTCAAGTGCCAGAAGGTTGTGTTGCATTGTTTGCTTATTTTTAATTTTTTTCAGAATAGATAATTTCTATTGTTCTATCTTCAAGGTCTGGTTTCCAGTAGGTTCCTGTTGTTACTCCTGTTGCCCCTGCTGTGGAGTTGTACTGGGGCTGCAGCAGAGAGAATAGAGGAAGGAAGGGAGGGAGAGAGGGTAATGGAGAGGAGTAGGGAAAGAAGGAAGGGAAGGAAGGAGGGGAGAAGGAAGGAAAGAGAGGAAGAGAAAAGAAGAAAAGTGGAAGATTTCTCCTACTTTGCATGCTAGAGATTGACTTTCCCACTCTTTAAGTAAGAAGGAGAGGTTCTGAAATTCTCTCTACTTATGCCCAAGTGCACACTTCCAGGTTTGGACAGTTGAATTCAGTTTGGGAGAGAGCTGAAGGAAATAATTGTTAACTTAATCACTGGTTCAGTGGAACTTGGAATTCTGGTCTTCTTCCACAATTTCCCTGCTATTATTTATTTTTCATCCTTCAATTAGCTGATCTGTGCATTTTGTTATACAGCTGCATTCAGTGGAAGAGAGGGTGAAGTGGGGTGTGCTTACTCTATCTTTTGTGAAATTGGAGCCACTACCACGAAAATTTTAAATCTTCATTCCTGACCAGATTCTCTCTGTTGTTTGACTAGCCTAGTGGAAATGACCAGGAGGTGCAGTAGGGACTAGGGTGGCCCTGGATGGGCCATTCTTCTAGCTGAGTTTACACTAGAGAGAGCCCTGAGGTAGTCAACTTAGCTACCTAGTAATCTGAAATGGGGGAAAGTGAATCTGGAAAGGAAGGTTGGAACCAGATTTTGCCAAATTAAAATGTTTGAACTGCTTTCATTAGAGCTTAAGTAATGAAGAGGTATGGATAGTTGTTTAGATCTATAGTAAATCCCATAAAATAGATATAGAGAGAAGGGCTTGTGTATAGAAAAGTGTTTGTAATACAGTGCTTGGCATCCTCTGGACACTTGCTGAACTTCAGTATACAGAAAAATAGAGCAGAAGAGAAAGAAAGTGAATTAATGACTACTGTTGGGAATAAAGATGAGCTTCAGACCAGCGGCATTCTAATAGTTTCTTCCTCAAAAACCCATAGATGATTTTTCTTAAGTTGCTTTAGTACCCTTACAATAAGGCGTATGGATAATAGAGTTATGAGTTTCTTTCTCTCTCTTTTTTTTTCCAGTACTGGGGATTGAATTCAGGGCCTTGCACATGCTAAGCAAATGCCCCATAACTGTTCTACATCCCCTTCTTTTTTCTTCTTTATGCATTATTTTACAAAAGTTTTTCAGTCAGTTATGTTTTATGTTTGGGAAAGATTATTAAAGAGTTTTTAATTTATGGGGAATTGATATAGCATAGAGAATTTTCAATTATATATAGATTCATAGAAACACATATTTTAAAACCTGCCTCGGAAAGTCTCAGAAGTTAAGTGACTGCCACAGGACACAATGCTTGTGACAGTTTTGTTCCTTCACAAGCACACAGAGATGGCCCGATTTTCACTTGCATCTTTTGTTTTCTCACTAAATAACCAAGTTACAAGCATTACTGCTTGATTTTAGAAGTGAAAGGAAATGGTATCTGAACTGCTGAGCAGGAGGAAGCCATGAGTGGAAGCAGCTCGAGGTTGCTAAGCAATAAGGAATAGGAATATTTTGAGGTTGTGTTCTCCCCTGAAAAAGCTTGGATCATTTTCACATTCTTTGCTTAAACATGACAAAGAATAGGAACACTAATCACAAAAATGATAAAGGCTTTGATTCTCATCTCACCCTTTTCTGGTATGATCTCAAGTTCAAGCTCCTAATCATGCTTTTCAGACGAAAGGTTGTCAAGTGCTCCAAGTGACTACTTAAACCTAAATTATACATAAGTGGCAAGATTTACAAGCTTTCCTCTGTTCTCAGAAAAGACATCCTCCTCGTCCTCCTCTTCCTCCTCTTCCTCTTCCCCTCCCTCCTCTTCTGTCTGAGGAAAGATAACTGATATGAACTATATCAGAGGGAACAGTGGGAGGTCCTATAGATACAAATGGAATTCTATAAAATGGAATGTGAGGAAAAAGCACTTCTTGATAAATACTATTTGCCAGAACCTTGTTAAGTGCTGAATATGTGAAAATGACAGAGTCCTTGCCTTTAAGCATCCAACAGCCTGTGAAGGTAAGATATACAGACTCAGAATAGGGTGATAAGTGTCACATAATAACAAGTGAAGGAATGACAGTGGTGGTATAGATTACAGCTACATTAATTATTCCTGGGAAGTTTTGGAAAAAACATCACAGTACAATGTGTTGCAGCTGCAGACAACTGAAGAGAAGAGGTTGGAGAGGTGATGATGAGGAGCCAGTAAAAACGAAGCTCCCAACCCACTCATCCTCTCCAACAAACTGAGATGCTTTTGTTGTAAATCACACACACACACACACACACACACACACACACACACACACACACACTCGTGCACAACCAAGAGTTTATCCTAGTACTTCATAAAGGGCCAAAGTGAACATAAAGTGGCCAAAATGTTTAGTACAGATATAGTAACTGCTATAAGAAATAATCTATAACCCTCTGGGTAAAAATAATAATTTACTATTTAGGATGAAATAATTTAAAAGACTACACAGTAGGGGTAAAATAGCCTGCCCCAAGCTATGGCATAGGAAATGATCATGGGAAAAGAAGTCTTATGAATATTTTAAAAAATATTTATGGACCAGGTAAGTGTACCACATCACATTTGTATATATTCCGGAAAATGTGAGAGTACAGTGGTGAAATATGTGAAGAACTGGATGCAGTCCACACTCTAGAGAAATCTGCAATCTAGTGGAGAAGACAGATACACTAGTAATTCCCCCAGGGAGAAATGAGGGAGGACAGATGTGGAGTCGTGCCCAAGTCTGTGCAGGGAAGCTCAGTGTAGAGGCCACCAGCAGGTTTTCAAACAGGAACATTAGCTACATTGAGGGTACACTGCTTTGAGATCTCTAAACCAGATAAAAGGACTTTTTAAAAGACCCAACCCAAAGGCACAGTATTCAACCTACATGTGCTGCTTCTTT
>PVLC010017588.1:0-33514 GCA_004027655.1 Graphiurus murinus
AACCAAAAAAAAAAAAAAAAAAAAAAAAAAAAAAGAGAACAAAACAGGGCTGGAGGTTTATCTTAGAGGTAGAATGCCTCTGGGTTCAATACCCAGTATCACAAAAAAAGTTATATACATATATTTTTTCATACATATGGAAATGAGAAAGGAATTTAAAATTTGCACTAAAAAGTCATCTGAAGGACACAGTAATATAGCAAATGAAAAAAAGAAAACAACTACAGGACATAGAAGAGACAAGAAGCAAATTGGCAAGAGTAAGTTCTTCCTTATCAGAGATTTATATGTAAATGGATTAAACTCTCCAATCAAAAGGTAGAATTTGGTATAGTAGATTTTTAAAAAACCATAATCCAAGTATGTAGTGCCTACAGAAGCCAGTCAACTCACAATAAAGGAGGTTTGTTCTGGTTCACGGTTCTGGAGGTTATAGGCGGTGATCAGTCAGCCCCATTGCTTTGGAATTGTTTCTAGGCAGCACATTGTAGCAGGAACATGTAGCCGAGCCAAACCGCGTACATCATTGATCCAGGTAGCAAAGCGAAAGAGAAATTGGCAGGGGTCTCACAGCGTCCTGTGGGGACATGCCCCCAATAACCTAAAGACCTCGCACCAGCCCCTCGTCTTGAATGTCCACCACCTCCCAACAGCCCCACTCTGGGAATCAAGCCAGGACGTGTACACCTTTGGGGGGTAAGAGGCATCCACACTGCAGCAGCCAGTAAGCCCCTGGAGAGATACCATCACTAATCATTAGAGACATGCAAATGAAAAGCAGAGGACTTACTGCTTTACATTAGTATGGCTACTAATACAAGAAGAAAAGAAAGGGAGTCACTCCACGACTGTGCTCAGCACGCCAGAGCAGGCTGAAGTCTGCGGGATTTGGGGAAAGGCGGGCTGTGGTTTAACCTTTGCCATTGTGGAACTGTATGAACTTCAGTTACTCAGATCCTTCAGCACTAATATGCTAACTATTTGATCTTTTAAATTCTTGAAACTGATTCTCTTATACTTTACTGTTGTTTTTTTTAATATTCTTTGCTCTTCTGCCAAGAGGTATAGTTCCTAAAACTTATTATTTTTTACATGTACCCCCAGGACATTGAGTGTGTAAGTTCACAAGTGCTGCTGGCTGGATGGAGACAGGGGTTTAAAGTCTCAGAACACACGGCAGCAGTGGTGCAGTCAAAAACAGGACGTAGAGGTTCCACTGCCTCCCCCAGAGCAGCCTGCTCCCCGGGCCTCCCCTGAGCAAGGCCAGTCCTCAGGTGAGCAGGGCTGTGTTTTGTGTTGCAGGCACACATGGCGTTCAGGGACGTGGCTGTGTATTTCTCCCAGGAGGAGTGGAGCCTGCTGAGGCCTGATCAGAGGACCCTGTACAGGGAGGTGATGCTGGAGAACTACAGCCACCTGGTCTCTCTGGGTAAGTACAGTATCTCTTAAGACTTACATTCCTACCACTGGGATGTTTAAGATGTGTTTGATGCAACAGTTTTTCTTTTTTCTTCTTCTTCTTCTTCTTTTTTTTTTTTTTTTTTTTTGTGTGGTACTTGGGACAGAACCCAGGGATGTTCTACCTCCAAGCTACACCTGCAGCCCTACTTTATTCTTTTATTTTGAAATAGGGTCTCACTACATTGTAGAATTGCAGAGGACCTCACTGAGTTTCTGAGGCTGGCCATTAACATGTGATCCTCCTGTCTCAGCCTCCCATATACTGGGATTACAAGCATGCGCCACCATGCCTGGTTAATAATCTTTCTTTTTGACTGGACCTCCACATTGCACAGAAAAGCAAAGACATTTTGTTTTCTGTTTTTGCAGAGAAGGTCAGATTTTGTAGAGTTGAAAGGTGTGTGTGTGTGTGTGTGTGTGTGTGTGTGTGTGTGTGTGTTGGGTAACACTGTGCATATCTCGACCTTTTCCTCTAGGCCCAGCTTTCTTCCTAAGTTAATTTATTTTATTTATTTTTTGTACCACTCTTCAGAATTTCTTATCCAGTTTGGCTCTAAATTCTTCACTTGGCCCTTGACTCCATGATGTATGTTCATCTTATTTTCATTTTTGTGGGCAGGAATTCCATTTTCTAAACCCAAGCTTATCACCCAGCTGGAGCAAGGGAAAGAGACATGGAGAGGAGAGAGAAAATGTCCAGCAGCCTCCTGTGCAGGTGAGTGGGAGAAAACTGGGCAAATGAGATGCAGGAATACAGGGATGTCAGCGCTGAGAGGCTGGGAGAGAGGCGGTGTTGATCAGTGCTGGGAGGGGAGTTGTTCTCGTGACCTTGGCTGCTGTTCACACTGCCTGGCGCGGCCTCCCTTCCAGACCTCCATCTTCACCCACATGGGGGACTTCCGTGGTGTCTCTTGTAACCTTCCTCCTCCAGCAAGCCTTGGTCTTCCCAAGCTGACTCCATTCTCTTACACATTTATAGGTTTCATTCTCTTGTTACTCTGTTTTTTAAAAAGATCAAGAATATAGCAAAAACTGAGTGAGATGAAGAAGGCAAAGCCAGCCCAGCAGGCTACAGGGAAGCTAAAAAGCTAATTGAGAAATTGGAATGCTAAAAACAGCTGTAATCTAAGAGTGGTTTTTATGTTTTCAAATGGTTATGTAAAGCTGGGCATGCTGGTGCATGCTTGTAATCCCAGCATTTGGAAGACTGAGACCGGAGGATCCGGGTTCGCAGCCAGCCTTAGCTACCTAGTGAGGCACTCCGCAACTTAGTGAGACTCGGTTTCAAAATAAGGAATAAAAAATAGGGCTGGGGGTATAGCTCGGAGGTAGAATGCCCCTGAGTTCAATCCCCAGTACCGCAAAAAAAAAAAAAAAATAAATAAATAAATAAATAAATAAATAAAATAAATGGTTATGTAGACATACATATAATGTCCTCCATTTTGGCTTTTAACCTTTAAAACTTACTTTCAGTAAGAAAAAGTTGGCTGACCCCTGTTCTAAGCGAGTATCATATGCAAACTTAACTATCTGTATTCTTTTTTTGTGTGTGTGTGGTACTGGGGATGGAACCCAGAGGCATTCTACCTCCAAGCTACACCCTCAGCCCTATTTTCTTATTCATTTTTTGAAACAGGGTCTCACTAAGTTGCGGAGGGCCTCACTAAGTAGCTGAGGCTGGCCACAAACCTGGATCCTCCTGTCTCAGCCTCTCAAGTATGGGATTACAGGCGTGCGCCACCACGCCCGACTCTAACTATCTGTATTCTACTTAATCAAATACCACTTTATGTAAAACTTAAGAGCACTGCAATTCTCAGATCTAACTATTCTGTAGTTTTCCTTTTATTTTTAATTTTTTTGTGATACTAGAGATTTGACTCAGGGGCATTCTACTCTGAGCTATACTCCTAGTTCCATTTTATTTTTTACTTTGAAACAAGTTTTCACTAAGCTGCTTAGAGCCTCACTAACTTGCTGAGGCTAGTCTCAAATCTGTGATGCTCCTGTATCAGCCTCCCAAGTACTGGACTTAGGGCATACACTACCACACTCGGCATACACATGCCTGTAATATCAGTACTTGTGAGGCTAATACAGGGGGGGAAAATAGCTGGGTGTGGTAGCACATGCCTATATCCCCAGTATTTGTGAGGCTGAAACTGGAAAATCACATGTTCAAGGCCAGCCTGAGTAACTTTACTTACTTTCAAAATAAGAATAAAAAGGGCTAGGGGTGTAGCGCAGAGGTAGAATGCCTCTAGGTTCAATCCCCAGCACCAAAAAAAAAACAAAACAAAAAAAGGGAGAGAGAAAGACAGGAGGATCACAGGTTCACATTCTGATGAGTGTGCAGACTGCAGTGTCTCACGGCGTCCAGGGTGTAAGTGCCCGTTGAGGAGGGAGGCAAGCGCTGGTGGAAGCCCGTGTTAGCCACTGGGTCACCCCTGCAGGAGAGCCTGAGATTGATGACCAGTATTGGGGTGGAGAGGATGTGAGCCGGGTTACCTGGTTTTCAGGGAAGAGTGTGAAATCAAGAGGCCTATCGTGATCCTGTAAGGTGTATGACAGGCAATGATATGGAAGCAGTGTTATGAAACAGGAACATTCGGCCAACTCTGTAGTGCTTATCTACTTGAGGGAGACACAGAGCTTCCTCGTGGGACAGTGCAAGAGGTCTAGCCCAAGACTTGGAAGGAATGTTGGGTAGAAAAAGAAAGAGGATGTGGACCTTACTGATGTGAGTGTTCACTGTAGGACTAGCAGTGTTACCCCCCGACTTATCTTTTTGATTTCTCCGTTTTTAAGTCTCGGTTTTTAGTTTTTAATAAATCTTTGTTTTAGTTTAATTGCTCTCACAACAGTGTTCAGCAAATGAAAGCCATCAGAATGCTGTGCAAATGCAAGGAACACAGGAAACTGTGTTAGAAACCCAAAATACAGGTGTTGTGGGGTAAAGGTTGTCTTGTTTTAGTTGTTAAATACATCACAATTTCATTATTCTGTTGGGGAGATGAGAAGTTGGTCAAAGGATATCAAATTTCAGATAGGAGGAATAAATTCAAGAGCTAAGTGCAAGTTCTACCAGTCAGCAACAATTCCAACCCTCAATTTTTATTTTAATATAGATATTGCTGAGTTTTTTTAATTTTAAAAATCTCTATAAACCTATCAGAACAGAGACATCTGTAGATTTAAAATATATGATAAACTTAATTTATTAATTTGAGAATATTTTGCATTTAATCTCTCCAACTAAATATTCCTATAAAATACACACAATGGCAGATGTTTACAACCAACTGAAAAGACTAACCAATGGTGAATTTAAATTTTGCTTCCCTGTGAGCGGGGCGTGGTGGTGCACGCTTGTAATCCCAGCATTCGGGAGGCTGAGACCGGAGGATCCGGGTTCAAGGCCAGCCTCACCTACCTAGTGAGACACTCCGCAACTTAGTGAGACTCGGTTTCAAAATAAAGAATAAAAAAATAGGGCTGGGGGTATAGCTCGGAGGTAGAATGCCCCTGAGTTCAATCCCCAACACCGCCAAAAATAAATAAATAAATAAATAAATAAATAAATAAATAAATAAATAAATTTTGCTTCCCTGCTTTGTTGCTTCTTGTAGGTATTAAAATCATGATAAAGTTTCTCTGAAGGGGCCACTGTAATTCTAAGTAACATTTAGTGTAAATAAAAGCCTGTCACTTCGTGTAGTCACAAGAGCTTGTATACATATCAGAGGCCTTGGTTCCCATAAGAACAGGTGGTGAAATTTCCTGTATCAAAATCACAGTCACCAGCTTACCCAGAGCATACACTAGAGTTTCTTGTACTGCCAAAACATCTCTTGACCATGACTATGACCTGATGTTTATGAGAACAGACCGAGGAGATACCAGCACTTGATTCTCTTCTGTCATATTCAAGGAGGAAAAAACTGCCCCAAAATCAAATCTACCCACTCCATCATCTCGAAATGAAAATGTTTCTTTTATACTGGTTTCTAGCTAATGTTACATTAACTGTGGGAATTAGCAGGGTTTAGAGATGGGCAGGGAGCTCTAAGAGGGGGCATCTTTTAAGTCAGGGGACCTAGGCTGTGTTTGTGTTGTCACTGCCGAGGGCCTGCTGCCTTGTAGAGACTCTGACTCGAAGTCACCCTCTGAAACAGACTGCAGTTCATGTATCTCATATGCTTATTTTTGTACTAGAATAGATTAAAACTGGGGCATTCTACCTCTGAGCTACATGCTCCACCCCTAGCCCGATTTTATATTTTATTTTGGAAGAGAGTCTCACAAAGTTTCTGAAGCTGATCTTGAATAATTTGTGATCCTCCTATCTCAGTCTCCCAAGTACTGGGATTACAAGCCTGCACCACCATGCCCGGCATGATGTCTCACACACTTTAAATGTGTGTGCATGCATACTCACTTTCTTTCTTTCTCTTTTTTTTTTCCTTTGGTACTAGTGATTGATCCCAGGGACATTCTACCTCTGAAGTATACTTTCAGCCCTTTTTATTTTGAAACAAGAGTCTTGCTGTGTTCCTAAGGGTCTTGTTAAGTTGCTGAAGCTGACCTTGAACCTGTGGATCCTACTGTCTCAGCTCTTAAGTATTGGGATTACAGATGTGCACCATGCACCCAGCTCTTTTTGTTTGTTTGTTTTGTTTTTGTGGTACTGGGGGTTGAACCCAGGGGCATCCTACATCTGAGCTACATCCCCAGCCCTGTTTTATTTTTTGTTTTGAAACAGGTCTCAATAAGTTTCTGAGGGTCTGGCTAAGTTGCTGAGGCTGGTCTTGATCCTATGATCTTCTTGTGTTAGCATCCCAAGTTCTAGGATTACAGGCATGTGCCACAGTGCCCAGCTTTTAACCACTGTCTTACAAACAGCCTTTTATACTAGTGTCCTGTACCCGATGCTAATGTCTGTGCCCTCCATCTATTCCTTTGTCATCATAGGGAAGAGGGACAGACCATTCCACATTAGATAGCAGTCAATAAAAAACAAGCAAACAAAAAACTTGCATTCATGGTTTCCATGTGTGTAGTTAGAAGGTAATTGTAGTGATAATTTTGTAGACCAGTGCATCTTGACCTTATATATATACTCAAAAGTGCCTGTGATGCTTTTACTGCCCTACATCTGTAGTGGATTTTCTGGAGTATAATAGAAGATGTAACATGTATTGATGGGCTGGAATGTCAGCCGTCAAGAATGAGTTTTGGTTAGTATCATTTCCTTTTAAAGATTTTGAAGAATGAGGTCAAGTCTCATCATCAGAAGAGGCTGCATTCTGACTCAGATTTTTCTCTCTGCAGCAGGACTAAAGCCAGGACTGCATCCTGGTCCTCTCTGCACTGCAGATTTCTCCAGCCAGAAATCCCCAGGGCAACATGTGCTGTGTGATCACCGCCCCTGTATCTTTACACGCTTATGTGCAGAAAGTCCTGTTGAGGCTGGGGACTTACGTCCAGGAGTCCAGAAGGAGCAGCATCATCAAGCCTCGGATGGGAGATCATCCTGGAGCCACAGAGCAGAAGGTCAAGAGAGGAAAGGCACCAAGCCTTGCTTTAGTAGGACGAAGAAAAGGACTCCGGGAGCATTTCCCAAACCACCGCAAAAGCCACCAGACAGCTCCCAGCATGGCATCAGCGTGGTCGGGGTGGAGGCGAGCCCAGCTCAGTCAGGGAGCCCTGAGGATGCTGACAAGCTGCTGAAGAGGAAAGAAGTCTTAGGGTTTGAAGCAGTCAACTGCGGTGAGTGTGGACTGGGCTTTAGCAAGATGACCAGCCTGCTCAGCCACCAGAGGATACACTCTGTGGAGAAGCCATACGTGTGCGATGTGTGTGAGAAGGGCTTCAGTCTGAAGAAGAGCCTGGCCAGGCACCAGAAGGTGCACTCGGGTGAGAAGCCATATGTGTGCCCAGAGTGTGGGCGGGGCTTTACCCTGAAGTCCATCCTCGTTGTCCACCAGAGAACGCACTCTGGCGAGAAGCCATATGTGTGCTGTGAGTGTGGGGGAGCCTTTACCCGGAAGTACTCCCTCCTCGTCCACCAGAGGACTCACTCAGGTGAAAAGCCGTATGTGTGCCACGAATGCGGCAAAGATTTCCGACAGAAGTCTGCCCTCACCGTCCACCAAAGGATGCACTCAGGCAAGAAGCTGTATATGTGCCATGAGTGTGGCAGAGGCTTCAACCAGAGGTACCGACTCATCATCCACCAGAGGATGCACTTGGGTGAGAAGCCGTACGTGTGCCACGATTGCAGGCGACTCTTCAGTGAGAAGTCCAAACTCATCATCCACCAGAGGACACACTCGGGCGAGAAGCCGTACGTGTGCCATGAGTGTGGCAAAGGCTTCAGCTGGAAGCGCAGTCTCACCATCCATCAAAGGACGCACTCAGGCGAGAAGCCATACGTGTGCAATGAGTGTGGCAAAGGCTTCAGCCGGAAGCCCATCCTGACTATGCACCAGACGACACACTCGGGCAAGAAGCCATATGTATGCCATGAGTGTGGCAAAGGCTTCAGCTGGAACTCTACCCTTATCGTCCACCAGAGGACGCACTCGGGCGAGAAGCCGTTCGTGTGCCATGAGTGCAGAAGAAGCTTCAGCGAGAAGTACAAACTCATCATCCATCAGAGGACACACTCAGGTGAGAAGCCATATGTGTGCCATGAGTGTGGCAGAGGCTTCAGCCGGAAGTACAGCCTTACCATCCACCAGAGGATGCACTCAGACAAGAAGCCATATGTGTGCCATGAGTGCAGAAGAAGCTTCAGCGAGAAGTATAGACTCATCATCCACCAGAGGACACACTCAGGCGAGAAGCCATATGTGTGCCATGAGTGTGGCAAAGGCTTCAGCTGGAAGTCCACCCTCATCGTCCACCAGAGGAAGCACTCAGGTGAGAAGCCATACGTGTGCAGTGAGTGTGGCAAAGGCTTAAGCCGGAAGTCCCACCTCATCATCCACCAGAAGACACACTCAGGCGAGAAGCCGTATGTGTGCCACGAGTGTGGCAGAGGCTTCAGCTGGAAGCGCAGCCTCACCATCCACCAGAGGACGCACTCAGGTGAGAAGCCGTACATGTGCCAGGAATGCAGAAGAAGCTTCAGCGACAAGTACAAACTCATTATCCACCAGACAACACACTCAGGAGAGAAGCCATATGTGTGCCATGAGTGTGGCAAAGGCTTCAACTGGAAGTCCACCCTCATCGTCCACCAGAGGAAGCACTCGGGCGAGAAGCCGTATGTGTGCTGTGAGTGTGGCAAAGGCTTCAGGCGGAAGTCCCACCTCACCCTCCACCAGAGGACGCACTCAGGCGAGAAGCTGCATGTGTGCCACGAGTGTGGCAAAGGCTTCACCGGGAAGTCCCAACTCATCACCCACCAGAGGACACACTCAGGTGAGAAGCCATATGTGTGCCGCGAGTGTGGCAAAGGCTTCAGCCAGAAGTCCAACGTTATCATCCACCAGAGGACACACTCGGGCGAGAAGCCATATGTGTGCCACGAGTGTGGGCGAGGCTTCCGCTGGAAGTGCAGCTTCACCATCCACCAAAGGACTCACTCGGGTGAGAAGCCACACGTGTGCTGCGAGTGCGGCAAAGGCTTCAGCCAGAAGTCCCACCTCATTAAGCACCAGAGGACGCACTCGGGCAGGAATCTGTACGTGTGCCGTGAGTGAGGCAAAGGCCTAAGCTGGACGTCCACTCTCACCATCAGCCAGGGATGCACTCGATTTGAGAAGCCATATGTGTGCCTCAAGTGCAGACAAGACTTCAGCCTCAAGTCCACCCTCATCAGTCACCAGAGGACGCATGTGGCCGAGAGCCATATGTGTCCCACAAGTGCAGATGACACGTCAGCTGAAAGCCCACCCTCACCGTCCACCAGAGAATGCACCAGGCGAGGCTGTACGTGTGCCATGAGTGGGGAATAGGCTACAGCCAGAAGTTTCCCTTCGTTGGACATCAGAATATGCCATCAGGAAAGACGCCCATCATGTGCAGCAAGCGTGGGCAAAGCTTTAACTGGAAGTTCAACCTCATCATCTGCCAGAGAATGCACTCAGGTAAGAAGTGGTACATGTGCTGGGAGTCTAGCAAAGGCTTCACCCAGAATTACAAACTCATCATCCAGCAGAGACACACTCGGGCAAGAAGCTATATGTGTGCCACGAGTATGGCAAAGGCTTCAGTGAAGTCAGCCACCATCAGAAACCAGAGTACACACATAGAAGAGAGGACCATGATGTGCCACGACTGGGGCCTAGGCTTCGGTGACAGGTCAAACCTCACCTCTCCCCAGTGGATGCATACAGATGAGAAGCCATAGGTGTGCCACCAGTGCGGCAAAGGCATCAGCTAGAAACCCAACCTCATCGCACACCAACAGACACATTTGGGAGGAAAGCCATACATATGCCAGTACTGTGCTTCACACACTTGAAAGGGCTTACCAGGCAGAGGATGTTGCATTCACGAGAGAACCTGTACACATGCTGGCAATGTGAACTGGGCTTCAGCAACAAGTCAGCCTTAGTCACACATTATCAGGTGGACTGGACAGAGGAGCCTTCCATGTACAGATGTGGCCAAGGCTTTATCCACAAGTCACACCTGGAATTACATCAGATGGCCCACCAGAGCAAGAAGCCGTATTTGTACAAGAATTGTGGGCAAGGCTTAGGTCAGAAGTCTCACCTCAGCAGACATAGGACGATGAAGTGTGTCCACCACAGTCACCACTCCAGCTCCACTTGGAGGCCTCTTTGGAGCAGTTGTCTGGCCCCTTGTATTCTCTTTGAAAGGGAAGATGGTGGAGAGTACTGATAGTCAAAATTTTTACACTTCCATGAAATAGAAAAAAAATGCATTCCATAAGTGGTCAAAGGCCATTGACTTAGTTTACTTTTCCTCATTAATTCTCCATGTTTTTTGTCCTTTAATTCTAATAAACTTTGCTCCTTTACATATCTGGAACTTTGGCATGTACCTCATTTATAACATGAGTGAACACAAACAGTAGAATTGCAAAAACAAAACAGTGAAGGCAAAAGAAGAATATTTTTATACATTACATTCAAGACCTCAGGAAGTTTATTTCTAAATACCTTAATTTCTTCTTTTACTTTTTTTTTTTTTTTAGGTACTGGGGTTTGAACTCAGGGGCATTCATTCTACCTGTGAGCTATACCCCCAGCCCTACTTTTTATTTATTTATTTTATTATTATTTTTTTACTTTTTATTTATTTTGAAACAGGATCTCACAAAGTTACAGAGGGCCTCACTAGGTAGCTGAGGCTGACCGAGAACCTGAATCCTCCGGTCTCAGCCTCCCAAATGCTGGGATTACAAGCATGCATCACCACGCCCGGCTAGCAAGAATAGTTCCTTTTGAATGATTAAAAGAATCTGGCAAGCCAGGTGTGGTGGCGCACGCTTGTAATCCCAGCATTCGGGAGGCTGAGACCGGAGGATCCAGGTTCGAGGCCAGCCTCAGCTACCTAGTGAGGCACTCTGCAACTTAGTGAGACTCGGTTTCAAAATAAAGAATAAAAAATAGGGCTGGAGGTGTAGCTCAGAGGTAGAATGCCTCTGAGTTCAATCCCCAGTACCAAAAAAAAAAAAAAAAAAAAAAAGAATCTGGCAGTGGCTATGGTTATATATCTTTGTAAATATACTAATAAACAGAATTTTGCACATTAGGGGGGTGAATTTTATGGTATGTGAATTTTACCTCTATTTTTTCAGAGTAAAGGGATTGAGGAAGGTGCACTATGCTGACACTGATCAAAAGAATGCTGGAGGAGCTGTCATCGTATCAGACAAAGCGGGCTATAGCGTCAGGAAGATGATCACGATAAACAGGGATGCTGGCTGCATAGTGATGAGGGGTCAAATCTCCAAGAAGACATAATGACCTTAAGCTCCAAACAGTGAAATTTCAAAATTCATGAGACCAAACTGAGTGAACTAAAAAGACAGATAAGCCAACCTGCTATTAGAGTTGGAGACTTCAAAACCCCTCTTTCAGCAGTTAAAGGGTCAAGCAGATAGAAAAGCAGTAAGGATCTGAGTGGTCTGTACAGCACTGTTACTGAACTTGATCTAACTAACACTATCAAACATTTCTTCCAATTGAAAAAGGATGCAAAGTCTCTTCAAATTGACATGGAACAGTCACCAAGACGAACCATAGTCTAGACCATGACACACATCTTAACAAAGTTAAAAGACTAGAAATCATACAAATTATATACTTAGACCATAAAAGATTAAATGAGAAACCAATAACAAGAAGATAGATGCATGTATTTGGAAATCAAACAATAATCCATTTCTAAATAAGCAACAAGTCAAAATAGAGGTGTCAAGGGAAATTAGAAGATATTTTGAACTAAATGAAAATGTATATTGTCAAAATGTGTGGGATTCAGCAAATGAAGTGTTTAGAAGGAAATTTATGGCATTACATGTATATGTTAGAAAAGAAGAAATTTCTAAAATCAATAAACCTCTACCTTTCAAAATGAGAGAAAGATCAGAAATTAATCTAAGTCAATAGAAGAAAAGAGTGAAAATTAGGCTGTATGTCAATTAAATTGAAAATAGGAAGCCGGGCGTGGTGGTGCACGCTTGTAATCCCAGCATTCGGGAGGCTGAGACCGGAGGATCCGGGTTCTCGGCCAGCCTCAGCTACCTAGTGAGGCCCTCCGCAACTTAGTGAGACTCGGTTTCAAAATAAAGAATAAAAAATAGGGCTAGGAGTGTAGCTCGGAGGTAGAATGCCCCTGAGTTCAATCCCCAGTACCACAAAAACAAAAACAAAAAAAGAAAATAGAAAAAAGAAAATTTATGAACCCAAATATTGGTTCTTTATAAATATTAATAAAAGTGAGATGCCTCTAGCCAGGCTGACCAAGAAAAAAAAGAGAAAGAATATACAAGTTTTCAACATTAAGAATAAAATTGAGGTTATTACTAAAGATTCAATGAAGACTAAAAGGATAATATACTTGCTAGTGAGGTTGTGGAGAAAAGGGAACCCTTGCACACTTTTGTTAGGAGTATAGATTATAGAAACAGCTGTTATAGAAAACAGTATAGAAGTCCCTTAGAAAATTAAAAATAGAACTATCATATGATCTAGCAACACCACTACTGGATATATATCCAAAGGAAATGAAATCAGTACGTTGAAGAGCATCTTCAATACCTCAATGTTTCTTGCAGCACCATTCACACTAGCCAAGATATGGAATGAGTGTTCATTGACAGATGGATAAAAATATATGGTATATACACATAATGGAATATTATTCAGCCTTTATAAAGAAGGAAATCCTGACATTTGCAACAACATGGAGAAGCTGAAAAGACATTATTAGTTGAAATAAGCCAGACATAGAAAGTCAAATGTCACATGATCTTGTATGTGGAATCTAAAAGTGTTAAATCTTTTGTTCAGTTGAAGCAGAGAGTGAAATGTTGGTTACTAGGGGCTAGAGGGGAGCAGGAGAGTTGGGGAACAAAAAGGAAAAAAAAAAAAAGAAGTAATGGATTGAAAGGATCAATATTGTTAAGGTATTAATTTTTCCCAATTTAATCTATAGACTCAGTGCAACCACAATCAAAATCCCAACATACTTTTTGATAGATATTGATAAACTGATTCTAATTTTCACAAGGAAAGGCAAAGGCACTAGAATAGCCAACAAAATTCTGGAAACGAACAAAGTTGGAGGACTCACATTGCCCAATTTCAAGATTTACAATAAAGCTACAGTAACCAAGACAGTGTAGTCCAAAGAATCAAGTTGACACTGGATCAAATAAACAGAAGAGAGAGCTCCAAAATATATACAAATATAGTCAATTAACTTTGATAATCAGTGTTATTTGCCAACAGGAAAATGCAAACATATTAATGCACACCTGTTAAAATTTCCCAACCTTCCCCTCAGCAATTCCAGGTGTTCACAAAGATACATAGGAACTCTCAATCATTGCTGGTGACAATGAAAAATGATACAATTATTTGGAAGACAGTTTGGCAGTTTCTTACCAAGTTAAATATAGACTTACCACATGCCCCAGCAATTATGCTACGAGGTATTTACCCAACCGATTAGAAATCTTCTGTCCACACAAAAACTTGCACACAAATGTTTACAGTAGCTTTATTCATAAGAGAGCTGGAAGCAAGTAAGATGTTCTTTAATGGATGAATGGAAAAATAAACAATGGCACATCTGTACTATCAAAAGGAACAAACTGAATCTACACAAGAACATGGGTGAATCATAAATGCACATTGCTAAGTGAAAGAAGCCATTCTTCGAGGTTACATACATACTCTATAATTCCACTTATATGACTTCTTTTAAAGGCAAAATGATAGAAATGGAAAACAACTGGAGCCTGCTGGCTAAGTCGGACAAGCTTGGAGGGAGAAAGTGTGGTTTGAGAAAAACAGACAAAAGTTACTCGAGAAAGACAAGGGATAGATTCAGGAGGGCTGACAGTGAATACTGCCATGCTGGAGTTTATTTAGCTCAGTCCTTAGATACTTCTTTGAGCACCAGAGTATACATCAAAGTTAATGTTTTCTCACAATCGTTACATTTTGTGAAAATTAATCATCTAAGGGTACACAGTTCAAGGAACAAATATTCATGTAATTCATTACTATAATAGCCTGATAAAGTCTGAATAAACCTCTTGATTCCTGGAACTTGAAGCAAAACAGGGCTTTTGCCCTGAGTCAGTAGTCAGTGCATGTTATGGTAATCTTTATCTCCGTAGGAACAGACTTCTATGCCTGGGAGTCAGCAAAGGCAGACCTTGAGCAGAAAACAGAGGAGTGGAGCCAGGCGTGGTGGCGCACACTTGTAATCCCAGCATTTGGGAGGCTGAGACCGGAGGATCCAGGTTCGAGGCCAGCCTCAGCTACCTAGTGAGGCACTCCACAACTTAGCGAGACCCGGTTTCAAAATAAAGAATAAAAAATAGGGCTGGGGGTGTAGCTCGGAGGTAGAATGCCCCTGAGTTCAATCACCAGTACTGAAAAAAAGAAAACAGGAGTGGTTCAAAAAGATTTGAAGAAGAGAAGATAGTCAACTAGGTGAAATACAGTGGATATTTTATTGTGTTTGTTTGATTTAGTTTAGGGTTTCTTTTCGTGGTGCTGGGGCTCAAACCCAGGAACTTAAGCATACTAAAGTGCTCTACCATTGAGCTACACTCTCAGCCCTGACAGTGGATATTTTAGAGACATGAAACTATTCTGCATGGTACTGTGTAGTGACTGATTTATATATATATATATATATATATATATATATATATATATATATATATATATATATATATTTTTTTTTTTTTTTTTTTTTTTTTTCAGGAGGACTGTCAGTGAATACTGCAGCCTTGAGTTTATTCAGCACAGACTTTTTATACATTTGAGTAGAACAGAGTTACATTCACGTCACATCAATCATTGTCAGAGCACAATTAGCACCACTTCTTCATTTTTCACCTATAACCCACATTTCTAAGATAGCTTGGTCAAGCAAACTTTCTCGAGTCATAAAACCTTTAAGAGTCATATATCTCTTTTCTAAGAAGAAAGAGGGTCTTTCATCTACGCATCCTAGGAGCAATCTCCAGACTTCGAGACACCAAAGTAGTCAGAGCAGAAGAATCATCAATATAATTACTCATATATGCAGATAGCAGCTGCCAGGGGGAAAGGGCCCATCTGGGCTCCCACAGGGGGACTTTATTTAACATTAAAGCAGGGGCAGGAGTTGGGAGGGAGTCGGCTTCACTTGATGATGGTGTTGGCGTTCATGCTCTTGCCACTGCCGCTGAGCACGATGTATGGAGTCTTCTGGGCCTTCTGCTTCTCCTGGAGCAGGCCACAGTGCCCAGGGGCGTGTCTCTGGAGCTTATCTTCTTCAGGAGCGCCTCCTCGTCCAGCTGCTTCATCCTCAGCTCAGTCTTCATCTTGCCCGAGCAGGGAAGGTAGTCGGGCTTCTTCTTGGGCAGCTCCATGTTCTTCTCCGCCCGCTCCTTATCCACCAGGTTCACCCTCACCAGCACATCCTTCTCCTCCTGCAGCACACCTTTGTCCTTGAGGGTGAGGATCAGAGTGTCCCCTTCTTGGAAGGAGTCAATGGCATGCTCCACGGTGAGGCCCTGCAGGTCCCGGGTGCTGTACAGGTCCTGTTGCCTCTGCCCAAACTCCTCCTCCACCAGAGTGCTAACGCCAAACTCCTGGTCCATCTCTGGCAGCTTGGCCCTCTTCTCTGCCAAGTCCTTCTCCTTCTGCAGCTGCCGGCTCCTTTCGATCCAGGCTGCGGTATGGTCGAGCCAGGGGTCATCCTCCCCCAGGGTCTTTACCTTCCCCAACTTCTGCTGCAGCAGGTGCTTTTCCTTGGCAGCCGCCAGCTTCTCCCGTAGCTCCTCTCGCTGTCACAGGGCCAAGGGTTGATGATATCAGCTGCCAGGGGCTCCTCCGTGGTGCCCACCTCCTTCTTTTCTTTTTTAAAATAAATGTATGTTTATTTAAAAACAGAAAGACCCTAGCTGAGAACAAACCCTGGCATACAGAAATCACTGCTTCCTGTAACAGCTAGCCACAAGACAGTGTTGGCACACCTGAGTAGTTTAGGTGCCTCAGTCCAGAGATCTCAATAGTCTTCTGTGGTCAAAGTGGCATTCAGCAAGTTGCTGATCTGTGAAAGTCTGGATTATTAGCAGAGGCAGATGTTATAGCTGGATTCTGCCTGTCCTATGATCACTACCACACCCACAGCCACCTGCCCAGTCTCAGAGGAGTTACATATCCTCAACGCTCCACTTGTAGGCAAGTTCCTCCACTGCCTTCTTGCTGGCAAGCCTGGCAAAGCGCTTCTGTTCAAATCCATTGGATCTGTCCTCTCCATCCCAGCGATATCCAGGCCAGATATTGAACCTGTTGTGAGGAGGTGCTGGACCACTGTAGTGAGCTCTCATTTTCTTATTCTTGTTTTCCTTGGCCTTATTTTTCTTGATGAAGTTGGCCATGGGGTCCCCTTCTCTTTCTTGTTCTCTTAGCATCCGATCCAGATCTTCATCATCAATGGAGCAGGCCAAAGGCTTCTGCATCTCCTTCATTGCATCCTCCATGTTTTGTTGTTGTTGCTGGCTCTGGGCAAGGCCTTTTCCCCACTGGGCATACAGCTCATCTCTCGCTGAATCTTTCTCTGCTTTTCTCCTTTGCTCCAGGTGCTCCAGTTTCCAATTCCTCTTACGACCAGACTTGTCATGAAATGCAGTTTCAGCAAATTGGAACTCAGCTTCAAATGCCATGGTTTCCTGGTCCTGTTTCTTGAGCTCCTGCTGTCTCGCTGTATGTCAGTTAATGCCAACCCAGTTTTAGCCCCAGAGTACATGTGTGCAGCCTTCTTTCCAGGAGGCTGACTCCTTCGAGGTGGAGACCAATCAGAATTTGAAGATTGGGTCTTTTGTTTCCTCCTTGGTGGAGATAGGTCAGAATCAGAGCTCTGGTGTCTCGGTCTATTCTGTGGAGGTGACAGATCTGACTCAGAATTCTGGTGTGGAGAAATCTTGCTAGAGGTTCTTTCTGGGGCTTTCCTACTTTTAGTTCTGGGCAGTGAAGGAGCCACGTTAGGTGCCAAATCAGGGGAGTCATGACGGGCCCTCCTGAGATGACATGTGTCTGAGGAGTCAGGAGTCCTCTTAGGTTGGGATTTGCTGGGAGAGTTGTTCCTAGCCCTTCTGCAGGAAGAGATACCCGAGGAACTGTGACAGACTCTCCTAGGTGACCCACCCGAAGAATTATGATGAGGTTTCCTGGGGGGAGAAGGATATGGAGAAACAGGAGAAACAGGATAGGCCCTCCTGCGGGCTAAAGTGTCTGAGGAGTCATGGTGGACCTTCCTAGGAGGAGATGGATCTGGAGTGTCATGTCAGACCCTCCTAGAAGATGGATCCGGGGTGTCATGATGGAAATGCCTCTGTGAGAACAGCTCTTCACTGTGGCCTCCCAGAGGCTTCCATTTGGCACTGGAACAAAAGGCCTCCATCTGCTTTACCTCTTCCGGCCGCTCCTCCACAAACTCAGCCACCACAGGGAAATCTGCATCATCTTTCTCTTCCTTTTCTGGTTTAGTGGTAGAAATAGCTGACCAGCTCACATCGTCATCGACAATACACATTTTCTTCACGGGTCAGCTTTTGGTGCCTGGAATGAGTCATATTCTTTTTTTTTTTTTCTTAACGGGTGTATAAAGTTTAATAACAAAAGGGTCACCAGTTGGCCACATCCTTTCTCTCTTATTCATATTCAAACCCTCATAAGGTTGAATACAGTCATAATTGAGTCAAAAACTGACTTTAGAAAACCTTTTCATCCCTCAAAGATGTGGATTACAATTGAAAAAGAGATACAAAACTAGCACTTCTTTCATTTAAAAAAATGGAGAAATTTGGTAAGAAAGAACTAAAATATTCTTATAGCTGCCTGAAGAGATCTTAATTCTCCCAGATAGTCAGATATCCTCTTATTCACAGGAAGCCATATGGATTAAATCCAAACTTAATCCACTACTCATTCCCTCTCCGGCTCTTGTGGCTTTTCTTAGACCTATCAGGAGATTTTGGTGGCCCCTGTGTTCTGTGACTACCATGATGACGGGAAATGGAGCGGGATCTGTGTCATCCATCTCGGGACCTACTTGGGTGGCACCTCAGGCTCTTACTCCGATGTCTTTCTCGGCGGGGGCAGGGCCTTCTTCTTTTGGGAGATGGACTCCGCCTTCTGGGAGACCGACTTCGACTTCTGTAGCGCAAAGTGTGAGAGCGACGGGGTTTGTCCAAGTCTCGGTAGTCTCGGTAGCTTCTTCGGTGATGATCAGGAGATGGCACTCTTTCCAACTTTCCATCGTACTCCTCCTCCTCTTCACTGGACTCCACATCACCCATGTCCTCTTCTAGAGCACTAACCCGAGGCTCCAGTTGCTCAGCTTCCTCTAGCACACAACGTTTCTGTAGCCGGGGCAGAATGATATCACAGACTCTCTCACTGTGCAGTACTTCATCAATGAACTCATCTACATGCATCAACTCAAACTGCCCATTTCGGTTCTGGCTCTTAATTTTCCGATAGTCATTGTACAAAGGCTCCAAGTACTTGTAACAATCGGTTGCAGTGCCTGTCAGCCTCATGTAAAGGGCTCCCAACATGCGGACATACTTGAAATCTTCATTTTTCATAAACTCTACAATGATATCCTTCTCAGGTTGAATTTGAAGCATCTTCAAGGTTAAACACAGAAAACGAGTTGGTTTTATGTTTCCACCATGGACGCCACCCACAAACCTCAACTCCATGGCTTTATCCACTACAAGTTCAGCCGTAAATCCAAAGCACTCTTCTTTCCAGTATTTGGACTCATAGATTCGTGTCCGAATGATCTTCTCCACCAGATATTGAGGGTTGGTGCCATGGATGCTGTGGGCATCCTTCACCGTACGGTTCGCCATTTTAAGCCGCCTTCATGAGTCAAATTCTTAACCATGTCACTTTTCACAAATGCAGTTCCTTCTCTTTGCTCGACCTATTTTTCTCATTCTAACAGGAAACACTTATTCATTCTTCAGGTCCCCTTGCCGCCGGCCCCGCCGCTTTTTGCACAGCTTGTGACCCGCCTCCGAGGCCAGGTCCACACCTGCATCCACCTGGAGAAGTAACACTCCAGATACTCAGCCCGCCTCTTTCTGGACAGCACTGACCTAAAAGGGTTTCAGCCCCAACTTCGCCAGGAGCTTATGGTCTCCTTGATGCTGAGCGATGAGGCACGTCCTGAGCTAGTTTTCGAGCTCAGGCTTCTCCAGCTTCACCAGTCGCTTGGAGGGCTAGGCCTGTGTGACTGATATATTTGATAAGGATTTAATATTCAGAAAATACGAAGAGTTCCTACACTATCTACCATTTGTCAAAAGCTATAGAACTTTACAAAGCAAAGAGTGAACCTGAGTGTATTTAAATTTTTAAAAATCAGCTGGGCGTGGTGGCACACACTTGTAATCCCAGCATTCGGGAGGCTGAGCCCGGAGGATCCGGGTTCGAGGCCAGCCTCAGCTACTTAGTGAGGCACTCCACAACTTAGTGAGACCAGTTTCAAAATAAAGAATAAAAAATAGGGCTGGGGGTGTAGCTTGGAGGTAGAACGCCTCTGAATTCAATCCCTAGTGCCGCAAAAAAAAAAAATAATAATAATAAAATAAAAATAAATTTTAAAAAATCATCTGGGCATGGTGGCTTACACCTCTAATACTAGTAGGGAGGCTGAGACAGGAGGATTGCAGGTTCAAGGCCAACTCTAGCAATTTAGTGAGGCCCTCAGCAACTTAATGAGACCCTATTTCAAAATAAAAAAACTTTGAATGGAGGAAGACAGATTGGAGGACAGTCTTAGCAATGTGTTAAGACTCTCAGCAACCGAGTGAAACCCTGTTTCAGAAAATAAGAAAAAGGGCTGGGGTGTAGCTTGGAGGTACAATGCCTTTGGGTCAGTCCCCAGCATCATACACACACACACACACACACACACACACACACACACACACACCCTGTTCAATTTGAACCATGGAAGGGTCATTTATTTTTAAAATTTATATTATTTTTTTAATTGGTGCATTGTAATCATGCATCTTTGTTAGGTACAAGCTGATAAAGGCATACATGCACACATTTCTCATTTAACCCTTCCCCACTTCCCTCTCCACTCCCTCGCCCTCCCTCCTTCTCAAGTTCAGTTTAGTGATTGACTTTGATATGTTCATGAAAGTACATCATGTGTATTAGTGTGTTCCCCCTCCCCCCATCATCTTCGGTTAAGTCAAATTCTTTGCTCACCTAAGATTTCTCCTTCTTCATCTGGAGTCCCTCTTATATTCCATTTTCTCCCTAGTGTCCACATATTAGGGAGAGCATACGATTTTTTACTTTTTGTGACTAATTTCACTTAACATAATGTTTCCCAGTTCCATCCATTTCCCTGCAAATAACATGATTTTGTTCTTCTTTATGGCTGAGTAAAATTCCATTGTGTACATATCCCATAGTTCTGTAATCCATTCATCTGTTGATGGACATCTTGGCTGGTTCCATAGTTTGGCAATTGTAAATTGTACAGCCATCCTGGTGGTCACAGGAAGCTAGAGGATGTTATTTCCTGGGATCAGCACCTGGGGAAGGAGCAAGCCTGATGGTGCGATGGGAGAATGCCTAACAAAGCCCCCGCCACCAGATGGGGCTCACGAGCCTAAGAAAGCCCCCGCCACCAGGTGGGGCTCATGAGCTACAATGATCCCTGGTAATGTCCCACAGAGCTGTCGTATCCCAGTGCTGCCTGTCTCCAAGCTCCTAATGCCTGCTGCTTACACTCCTTCCAGCTGGGCAGTTGGGAGATTTCAGATGCATCTCTGTCCACTAGGGAGCTGTGCAGGTGCCTAACCCATACCTTAGGGAAGTTGAAGGAAGAATCTGGTGGGAGACTTTTTTTTTTTTTTTGAAACAGGGTCTAAGTTGCTGAACCTGCAATACTCTGCAATACTCCTGTCTCAGCCTCCCAAGTACTGACATTAGAGGCATGTGACAGAACACCCGACTCAGAATTATTTCTGTATAGACAAATTTGATGTTTTTAAATTATGATTTTGATACTCTAATATTTAAAAAAGTCAATTCTAAGCCAGGTGTGCTGGTGCACGCTTGTAATCCCAGTACTTGGGAGGCTGAGACAGGAGGATCACAGGTTCTTGACCAGCCTCAGCTACTTAGTGAGGCACTCCACAACTTAGTGGGACCTGTTTCGATACAAGGAATAAAAAAATAGGGCTGGGTGTGAACCTTGAAGGTAGAATGCTCCTGGGTTTAATCTCCAGCACTAAAAAAAGAAAAGAAAAAAGTCAATCTAGGCGTTTTATTAATAAGACAATCCTACAGTTCAGAATTTAAAGCAGAAATTCAAGTATTGTCTTCACTCAGTCTCTACAGGTTGAACAACTTGGCTGAATTCTCTGGGGCTCATGTAGCCCCAAATGTCAGCTGGTGTTTCCGTCATCTGAGGACCTGACAGGACAGAACATCTGAATGGCCTGCTCACTGATGGGGTCCATGAGGCTTCCACGTGGCCTCAAGTTTTCACAGCATAGCAGCAGGGCTTGAAGAATAGAAAGTGTAAGCCTTCTTAGGAACTAGCTCAGCAGGCTCCTCATAATATCGCTTCTGCTATTTGAAGGGGGTGGGGTACTGAGGATTCAACCTGGGGGCAGTCTCCCTCCAAGCTACATCCTCAGTCCTTTTTATTTTGAAACAGGGTCTTCCTAAATTGTTGAGGTTGGCCTCACACCTGTGATCCTCTCATCTCAGACTCCACAGTTTTTTGGTTTTTTTTTTTTTTTTTGCTGCAGTACTGGGGATTGAACTCAGGGGCATTCTACCTCTGAGCTACACCCCCAGCCCTATTTTTATTCTTTATTTTGAAACAGGGTCTCACTAAGTTGTGGAGGGCCTCTCTAAGCAGCTGAGGCTGGCCTCGAATCCGATCCTCCAGTCTCAGCCTCCCAAATGCTGAGATTACAAGCGTGCGCCACCACACCTGGCTACTCCACAGTTTTAGAATTACAGGCATGTGTCACCACACCCATCTTTTTTTTGTGTGTGTGTGTGTGTGTGTGGTATCAGGGATTGAACACAGGGGCATTCTACCTTGGAGCTACACCCTCAGCCTCTTCTATTTTTTGTTTTGAAACAGGGTCTTCCTAGGTTGCTCACTAAATTGGTGAGGCTGAACTGGAACCTGTGATCCGCCCATCTCAGCCTACACAGTACTAGGATTACAGGTGTGTTCCCCCGTGCCAGGCTCTGCTATACTCTTTCATCAAGCAAGTTGGCAGGGCTGGCCCAGATTCACGGGGAAGGAAACAGGACTCCATCGAATGATATTCAAATAGGCAGGGAAGGAATTGACAATATCTATCTTGGAGGCTATCTACAGTCTGCCCTCTGAACACCAAACTTCATATCCATCCTATGCAAAATATGTATTCATCCCTCCTCCTAATTTGTGTCAAATCTTATTCTACTATAGTGTTGCCTCAAAACTCAGGATCTTATTACCTCAATCAAGTCGAAGTGTAGTGATACTTAAGAGCTTTGAGTTAAAAGTGCACATCTAGCTGGGCGTGGTAGCGCAAGCTTGTAATCCCAGCATTTTGGAGGTTGAGACCGGAGGATCCAAGTTCGAGGCCAGCCTCAGCTACCTAGTGAGGCACTCCGCAACTTAGTGATACCCTGTTTCAAAATAAAGAATTAAAAAATAGGGCTGGGGGTACAGCTTGGAGGTAGAATGCCCCTGAGTTCAAACCCCAGTACCGCAAATAAAATAAAATAAAAGTGCACATCTAACCTCAGTGTAGTTTCAGAGATAGAATAACTGCAATAAATATTTCTATTTAAAAAATGGGAGTGGGCCTGGTGGTGCACTTGTCACTCCAGTACTTGGGAAGCTAATACAGGAAGGAGGATCACAAGTTTAAGATAAGACTCAGCAACTTAGCAGGCCCTTAGCAAGACCTTGTTTAAAAATTTAAAACACAGCAAAAAATTAAAAGGCCAGGGATGTAGCTCAGAGGTAGAATGCCCCAGCTTCCATCTCCAGCTACCCCCCCCCACACACACACACAGTGGAAACCACAGGCAAATAGGCACCTCGTAGAAATCAGCTGGGCACATGCTTCAGCTCTTCTGAGTTCCCATGTGCCCCCGGGAAGAATTCTCCACAGCTTTCATGTCTGCAATCGAGTTATTCTTCCTTTTCCATACGAAATGGGCTGTATTTGCTTGCCTCCCTGCTCATAGAACTCTGGCAACTTTTCTGTTCTTTTCAGACCAAGCTGGTCTATTAAAAATGTCACAGGTTTCCTATGTTTCTTAACGAAGTTCTTCCTACTTAAATTTTGAAGACAAACTTCTCTCTGGTGTGAGTTGAGAGTGTGTCAAAGCGTTCTGGGATGATACTCTTAAAATTCAGACACATCACTTCATATAGTCTCAGGGCCACACACTTAAGTCTTTCTGAAGTCTTAAAACGGGGTCTTACAGTTGCACACTTGAGATGATCTTTACCTTGAAGACCACTTATTTTGAGCAAGACCACTTTGCACTGGAACACAATTGGTATGGTCACGTATCATTAGTCCTGCAATTGGAGAACTATCAATGGTATGTGGATAAAAGGGACCTTAGACCAGTCAGGTAGGTGGTTGGCATGGGCGTTGGGGTCCTGGGTTGGAATGCTGACGAGCATGATTAAAGTCCTACATTCTGATACTACACGACTGACATGAGAATGTGGCTTTAAGAGTCTTATCCCTATTACTGGAGACTCAGAAAGAAACATGGGAAAGACTGTCATATAGTTATTGAAGTACCAACAAGGTATTATAACTGGGGGTGACTGGATATGATCCATGTTTTTGGTGGTCTGATTTAGTGTGCCTGAGACTAAAGAAGTGTTTAGTCATAGTTCAAAGACCAGGCCAAGGGAATGGAGTGCTGAGGAAAACATATTAATAAGAGGTCCCCAAGATGGGAGGACCAGGGACCCAAGCTTGAGGAAAGTGATAAATGTAGCTGGTAGATGATTCTGGAAAGACAACAACAGATATTTGAGAGCTAAGAGAAAAGTAAGAAAGAGAACTATCACAGAAGCCAAGAGAAGAGGGTAGCTGTAGATGAACTTGTTTGGAGGAAGCCATTCTTCCTAGGAGAGTCCCTCCTCTGACTTGAAATCTCTATATGCAATTGCAAGACTATAACCACACAAAAAACCAGGCTTTCCAATCTAAGAGTGACTCAATCCTTATGTCTTCCAAAGGACTGAAATCTTGCAACTGGACCCTGAAAATTTCAAGGTATCTGTATCATTTATTTCTTATAAACATGTGAATGAAATACATGGCAAAGTTCCAGATTTGCAAAAGAGCTAAGTTTATTAGAACAAAAGGCCACAAAACCTGGAGAATTACTGAGGAGAAAGTAAACTCAAAGTCCCTGGACCACTTATGGAATGCGTTTTCCTATTTCATTCATGTAAACATTTTGACAATTAGTCCACTCCACCATCTTCATTTTCAAAAGAATATAAGGGGCTCAGAGTGGAGTTGGAGTGGTGGTTTATGGCGGACACACTTTATCTTCCTGTGTCTGCTTGAGGTGACGCTTCTGGCCACAGCCTTGCCCACAGTTCCTGCACCCAGGAGGCTTGTCCCCCCGGTTTGCCATCTGATGTAAGACCAGGTGTGACTTGTGGATAAAGCCTTGGCCACACTCTGCTCATGCAAAGCTTCTTGTCCGAGTGCACCCGCTTATGTGTGATTAAGGCTGACTTGGTGCTGAAGCCAGCCCACCCTCCCGGCACATGTACAGCTTCCCCAGCAAGTGCTTCCTTTATGCTTATGAGCCCTGCCTGGCGGCTGAAGTCTTGCCTGCACTCCTGGCACACGTATGGCTTTTCCCCTGAGTGTGTCTGCTGGTGTGCAATGAGGTTGGACTTCTGGCTGAAACCTTGGCCTCACTCTGCATACCACGGGGTTCTCTCCAAATGTGTCCTCTGGTGGATGGTCAGGGTGGACTTCCGGATGAAGCCTTTGCCACACTCAAGGCACACGTACGGCTTCTCACCCGAGTGCGTCCTCTGGTGGACGATGAGGGTGGACTTCCGGATGAAGCCTTTGCCACACTCAAGGCACACGTACGGCTTCTCACCTGAGGGCGTCCTCTGGTGGACGATGAGGGTGGACTTCCAGTTGAAGCCTTTGCCACACTCAAGGCACACGTACGGCTTCTCACCCGAGTGCGTCCTCTGGTGGACGATGAGGGTGGACTTCCGGATGAAGCCTTTGCCACACTCATGGCACACGTACGGCTTCTCACCCGGGTGCACCCTCTGGTGGACGATGAGGGTGGACTTCTGGCTAAAGCCTTTGCCACAATCACTGCACACGATGGCTTCTCCCCTGAGTGCATCTGCTGGTGACTGATGAGGGTGCGCTTCCAGCTGAAGCCTTGCCCACACTCACAGCACATGTACGGCTGTTCACCCGAGTGCACCCTCTGGTGGCTGACGAGGTTGGACTTCTGGCTGAAGCCTTTGCCACACTCACGGCACACGTACGGCTTCTGGCCTGAGTGTGTCCTCTGGTGGAGGGTGAGGTTGGACTTCCGCGCAAAGCCTTTGCCACACTCAAAGCACATGTACGGCTTCTCACCTGAGTGCATCCTCTGGTGGATAGTGAGGTAGAACTTCTGGCTGAAGCCTTTGCCACACTCACGGCACACGTACGGCTTCTGGCCTGAGTGTGTCCTCTGGTGGAGGGTGAGGTTGGACTTTCGCGCAAAGCCTTTGCCACACTCGCAGCACATGTACGGCTTCTCACCTGAGTGCATCCTCTGGTGGATAGTGAGGTAGAACTTCTGGCTGAAGCCTTTGCCACACTCACGGCACACGTACGGCTTCTGGCCTGAGTGTGTCCTCTGGTGGAGGTTGAGGCTGGACTTCCGCGCAAAGCCTTTGCCACACTCACGGCACACGTACGGCTTCTCTCCTGAGTGTGTCCACTGGTGGACAGTGAGGTACGACTTCTGGCTGAAGCCTTTGCCACACTCACGGCACACATATGGCTTCTCATCAGAGTGTATCCTCTGGTGGGTGGTGAGGTAGGACTTCTGGCTAAAGCCTTTGCCACACTCATGGCACACATATGGCTTCTCACCCGAGTGCATCCTCTGGTGGATGGTGCGGTAGGACTTCTGGCTGAAGCCTTTGCCACATTCGCGGCACATGTATGGCTTTTCACCTGAGTGTGTTCTCTGGTGGACGATGAGGGCTGACTTCTGGCTGAAGTCTTTGCCACACTCTTGGCACACATATAGCTTCTCACTAGAGTGCATCCTCTGGTGGATGGTGAGTTTGGACTTCCGGTTAAAGCCTTGCCTGCACTTGCGGCACACGTACTGCTTTTCACCTGAGTGTGTCCTCTGGCTGAAGCCTTTGCCAAACTCGTGGCACACGTACTGCTTCTCACCCAACTGGGTCCTCTGGTGAGTGAGCAGGGTGGTCATCTCACTGAAGTCCTGATCAAACCCACTGCTGTTCACTGCTCCAAACCTTAAGTCTTCTATCCTCTTCAGCAGCTTGTCGGCATCTTCAGGCTTCCCTGTCTGAGCTGGGCTCACCTCCATCCCCACCTCTCTGATTCCATGCCAGGAGCTGACCAGTGGCTTTTGGGGTAGCTTGGGAAATGCTCCCAAAGTTCGTTTCTTGGTCCTACCAAACCAAGGCTTGGTGCCTTCCCTCTCCTGACCTTCTGTTCTTTTGCTCCAGGATCCTCCATCTGAAGCTTGACGAGGCTGCTGCTGCTGCAGCTGCTGCTGCTTCTGGTCCCCCAGGTGTGGGTCCTCAGGCTCAACAGGACTTTCTGTACATAAGCATGTGACGATCCGGGGGCGATGATTACACAGCACATGTTGCCCTGAGGATTTCTGGCTGGAGAAATCTGGAAGGAAAAGAGGACAAGCCAGCAGTTCTGGCTTTAATCCTGCTGCAGAAAGAAAAGTCCAAGTCAGAATGGAACTTCATCTGATGGTGAGACTTAGACCCCATTCATCAACATCCTTAAAAGTAAATGCTACTGACCAGGATTTACTTTATATGGCTGACTTCCCAGCCCACCAGTACAGCTTACATCTTCCATTGTACTCCAGAAAACTCACCACAGATGTGGAGCAGTAAAATCATCACAGGCACTTTCAGGTGTATAAATACGGCAAACATGCAACAATCGACACATTATCACTACAATTACCTTCAACTCACAACCACACACATGGAAACCATGCCTGCAAGATTTTTGTTTGCTTATTTAATAAGAGCTATCTAACCATGTGGAATTATCTGTCCCTGTTCCCTATGATGACAAACTGATAGGTGGAGGGCAGTCATTCCCACTGGGTAGAAGACACTAGTGTAGAAGAGAATGGACAAAAGCTGGGTGCTGTGGCACACACCTGTAATCCCAGTACTTGGGACAGGTCTGAGGTCAGACTCAGGAATTTTGTAAGGCTCTAAGCAACTTAATGAAAATTTCTTTCAAAATAAAAAATAAAACAGAGCTATGCTTGTGGCTCAGAGGCAGAATGCCCCTGGGTTAAATCTCCAGTACTACAAAAAAAGTAAAAACACAAAGGACAACTACAGAAAAGTCAGACCTGAGAATTGCAGTACTCTTAAGTTTTACATAAATTGCTATTTGATTAAGTAGAATACAAAAAGTTAATGTTGCATATGATACTCACTTAGAACAGGGGCCAGCTAACTTTTTCATAGTCAAAGTAAATAGTTTAAGTTTTAAGGGCTAAAAGTCAAAATCAAGAACATTATATATAACCATTTAAAATGTAAAAACCACTCTTAGCTTAGTTGTTTTTAGAATTCCATTTCAATTTCTTAATTAGCTTTTTAACTTTCTCCTACTGGGCTTTTCTTTCTTTATCTTGCTTGGTTTTTGCTATATTCTTCTTGATCTTAAAAAACAAACAAACAAAACAAAGAAAGAAACCCATAAATGTGTAAGAGAGTGGAGTCAGCTTGGGAAGACCAAGGCTTGCTGGAGGAGGAAGATGACAAGAGACACCAGGGAAGTCCCCATGTGGGTGAAGATGGAGGTCTGGAAAGGAGGCTGTGCCAGGCAATGGGAACAGCAGCAAGAGGTCACGAGAACAACTTTCCTCCCAGCAGAATCAACACAACCTCTCCCAGCCCTCTCAGCCGCCGACATCCCTGAATTCCTGCATCTCATTTGCCCAGTTTTCTCCCACTCACCTGCACAGGAGGCTGCTGGACATTTTCTCTCTTCTTCCCATGTCTCTTTCCCTTGCTCTAGCTGGACGATAAGTTTTGGTTTAGAAAATGGAATTCCTGCACACAGGAAAAGAAAACAAGGTGATGATATGTCACGGGGTCAAGGGCCCAGTGAAGAATTTGGTGCCAAATCAGGTCAAGAACTTCGAAGGGTGTTACAAAGAGTGGGGCAGATCAACACAAAGAGAGCAGGGTGATTCTGTTAGAAGCAAGGTGGATGAACACCTCCATCGGCCATCACATAAAATAAACTAACTTAGGAAGAGAGCCTGGCCTAAAGGAAAAGGCCTAGAAATTCAGAGTATCACACATACACACTTCCAACTCTATAAAATTGAACAGAAAACAAAATGTCTCTGCTTTTGAGTGCAACCTGAAGGCCAAGTCAAAAAAATGATTTTTAGACAGGCGCGGAGGCACAGGCCGATAATTCCAGTACATGGGAGGCAGAGATCGCATGTTCATAGCCAGCCTCAGCAACTTACTGAGGTTCTCCGAAACTTAGTGAGACCTTGATTCAAAATAAGTGAATAAAATATAACCAGAGGTAGAATCCCCCTGGGTACCATCCCCACTACCAACAAAAAAAAAAAAAAGGAAAGATTGTTGCATCAAAAATATTCTAAATGTTCCAGTGGTAGAAATGCAAGACTTAAGAGAGATAGTGTTTACCCAGAGAGACCAGGTGGCTGTAGTTCTCCAGCATCACCTCCCTGTACAGGCTCCTCTGATCAGGGCTCAGCAGGCTCCACTCCTCCTGGGAGAAATACACAGCCACATCCCTGAACGCCATGTGTGCCTGGAACACAAAATACAGCCCTGAGGACTGGCTCACCTGCTCACCTGAGGACTGGCCTTGCTCAGGGGAGGGCCAGAGAGCAGGCTGCTCTGGGAGAGGCAGTGGAACCTCTAGATCCTGCCTTTGATTGCACCACTGTTGCCATGCGTTCTGAGACCTTTAAACCTGTCTCTATCCAGCCAGCAGCACTTGTGAACCTACACACTCACCGTCCTGGGTGGTCTGTTTGGGGTGTACATGTAAAAAATAAGAAATTCTAAGTTTTGGAAACTTTAGCTCTAGGCAGAATGGCAAATAACATGAAAAAATTAAATGATAGTAAGTATAAAAGACTTACTAGTAAGAATTCAAAAGATCAAATAATTACTGTATTACTGCTGAAAGATCTGAGTAACCAAATTTTATATAGTTCCACCATGGGAGAGATGAAACCACAGCCCAGCCTTTCCCCAAACCCCACAGATCTCAGCCTGCTCTGGCCTGCTGAGTGCCTGAGAGAAGTGGCCAAGCATTTGAATCATGGTGTCTAAGGTAGAGGCCTTCCTCTGCCACTAGCTAATGTATCCGTGTTTTTTGTATGTTTTGATACTGGGGATTGAATCCAGGGGCATTCTACCTCTGAGCTATACCCCGAGTCCTATTTTTTATTCTTTATTTTGAAACAGGGTCTCACTAAGTAGCTGAGGCTCACCGAGAACCCAGATCCTCTTGTCTCAGCCTCCCAAGTACTGGGATTATAAGCGTGTGCCACCACGCCCAGCTTTGCCTCCTTTTTTACAACTGTAAAATGTGAACTTCCTTCTGCACACTGAGCACTCACAGAAGAACTTCACGGCCACTCAACACTGTTCCAACCTCCCTGCCCACCTGCATTCTTTTTTATCTCTTCAGCACTATTTCAAAATTAAGGTCATATTTGGATGAAGATTTGTAACACAGGGCCTGGAACGTGGTCTTGAAGAATAGGAAGAAATCGAGGGAAAGAGAAAATGCTAGGTATTTGAAATGAGGCATGTGGGGAGCCGGAATGAGGGCATATTAATATTTGAGTTCTTACTTTCTAATTCTTTTAAGCATATGCCCACAAGTGGAATTGCTGTATCAATTAGGAATTCTATGTTCAACTTTTTCAGAAACCACATATTGTTTTATAGCAATTGTACCATTTTTACATTCCCACTAACAATGCAGATCCCAATTGTTCTACCAACACTTACTGCTTTCTTTCTTTCTTTTTTTTTTTTCTTTTCTTTTCTACTCCTTCCTTCTCCCCTCACCCCCCACCCCAGAAGTCATACTAATGTAAAGCAGCAAGTTCTCTGCTTTTCAATTGCATTTCTCTAATGATTAGTAATGGCATTTCTTCATGTGCTTACTGGCTGCTGCAGCTTGGATGCTTAATACCCCCAAAAGGTCCACATGTCCTGGCTTGCTTCCCAGAGTGGTGCTGCTGGAAGGTGGTAGACATTGAAGAGGAGGGGCCTGCTGGGAGGTCTTTAAGTAGAGTGCCTAGGAAAGGCCTCTCTGAGATGACTAAGTAAAAATCTGAAGGGTGTGAGGGAGTAAACATTTCAATCAGAGAACTGCCAAAGGTCTTCATGCAAAAGTCAGGCTGGTGTGGTTAAGAGCAGACAGGTCACTGTGGTTGATGTGGTATGACTGACATGGAGTGGTGGGGACAAAGTCCAAGAGCATGACTGGGAAGATTAGACCTGCCTTGTGGCAACGTTTAAGAGACAGTGGGGTGAAAGAAATGGAGACAGCAAATATAATTCTTTGAAGGAGTTTAGCTTTAATGGAAGGAAAGACATATGGCAAAAAGTAGGAGAAAGACAAGAGGACAGGGTAGTGCAAGAATGGAGACAAAGAGAAGAGACAGAATCAAGTAGTATGCGTAAGTGGAAGAATTAAACAGCTAATCAAATGGAAGGTAAGTTTGGAATGAACAAGGAAGCAAGAAAAACTCAGAGGCCCAGCTGGTTTCATGAGTAAAAGTAATACCTAATAGCATGGATTAGCAAGATCAGAAAAAACAGGAGAGACAGGGACAGGGTAAACCGTCATGCTGAATTGTAGATACTTCTCTTTTCCTGCCATTTGCCAATGCTATTCTGATTGGGGAAAAAAGATATTTTTTAATTAACTGAGGAAAATTAAATATGGACTGGTATAAAAAAATTGCACATGTTAAAATTATACATACATTAAAGTAAAATTATATATACATCACTATATGTTAGAGATACCTACTTGAAGTTATTTGCAGGTGAAATGACCAATCTGGACAGGCATGAGGGTGTTTGCTTGCAATCCCAGTACTTGGAGGCTAAGACAGGATGGATAGCAGGTTTGAGGACAGCCTCAGCAAGTAGTGAGACTCTCATCAACCTAGCGAGACCTTGTTTCAAAAATAAAAATAAAATAGGGTTGGGGGTGTAGCTCAGAGGTAGAATGCCCAAGGGTTCCATCCCTAGTAGCACCAAAAAAGTAAAAATAAAATAAATAAAAATAAAAATAAATAAAAAGGTAAATCTGGGATTTGCTACAAACTACTCGAGCAGGATAAAGAATGAGAGCAAGAGAAGACACAGAGCTGAATGCTGACAATTTCAAAGCACCAGACAAGCCCTAGGAATGGACATCCGAAAACTACTGAGAGGAGAAATGCAGGAGTATGAGTGGAGGTGTACTGGGGAGAACACCAGGTTGGAATGCTCCCTGTAAAAACTGTCACAGTGAGAACAGGCCCGTTTTCCTAGAGGAACCAGCTGCAGCTCTGATCCTTGGAGAGAACAGTGCAGGACACAAAATGTCAACGCGGAACAAAGAAAACCTACTCATGGTTCAAGATGCAAAACCAAGTGGCACTCACCTGGAGCTGGGTAGTCAGGAGCCCAGGAGTCCTCCCTTTCCCCAGCAGGCAGTCCTCTCTGGGAAGCCAGGGGTCACAGGAGACAGAGCAAGAACAAAAAATGTTCAGAAAAGTCACTGGTTATGGTCAAGTTCTTTTTTTTTTTTTTTTTTTTTTTTTTTTTTGGTGGTACTGGGGATTGAACTCAGGGGCATTCTACCTCCGAGCTATACCCCCAGCCCCATTTTTTATTCTTTATTTTGAAACCGAGTCTCACTAAGTCACGGAGTGCCTCACTAGGTAGCTGAGGCTGGCCACGAACCCGGATTCTCCGGTCTCAGCCTCCCAAATGCTGGGATTACAAGCGTGCGCCACCACGCCCGGCTGGTTATGGTCAAGTTCTAACAAGGTAGCACCTCCTCCTCCTTAATGGCATCAGAAAGGGACCTCCCGCAGAAGAAAAGGACAAATTGTGAAGAGCTTCCTAGGAACAGAAGTGGGATGTAGTCTAAGAAGACAGCCTGCCAGCAGGTGCAGTAGTGCACACTTGTAATCCCAACAACTCAGGAAGTTTAGGCAGAAGAACTGTAAACTCTAGGTCAGCCTGGTCAATTTAGCGAGACCCTGTCTCAAATTAAAAAAAAAAAAAAAAAATTAAAAACTAGAGTGGGGGTGTAACTCAGTGGTAGACTATCCCTGGGTTTAATACCTAGAACCACAAGAAGGAAAGATGGAAGGAAGGAAAAAAAGAGGAGGGAGAGAGGAAGCCTTCTGAGACATGCTCTTAACACAGCATGAAGTGTTCCTCTGCTACTAAAAATGAAAGACTGGCCACTTACTATATACTAGAGACTGTTTCAGGCACCGTGTGAGTCTCACCTCATTCTGTCCTTACAACAGCCCAATGAAGTAGCTGCTGTTACCATTTTACAGAACAGAACACTGAGGCACAGTGAGATCAGTCTCTTGCCCAAGGTGACAAATGTATAAAGTGACAACGTGTAGAAATCTGGCTGTGGAGACCAGGCTCTTAAAGATTGTCCAGATTTTTTGAGATGAATCAAGATTGGTCATGAACTTGTTAAGTGTTGAATCTGGGTGAAAAGTCTGAGGAGTTCTATCTATTTCTGGCTATTTGCCATTTCTCATTTTAAAACATTAAAATGGAAGCCGGGCGTGGTGGCGCACGCTTGTAATCCCAGCATTTGGGAGGCTGAGACCGGAGGATCTGGGTTCGCCGCCAGCCTCAGCTACCTAGTGAGGCACTCCGCAACTTAGTGAGACTCGGTTTCAAAATAAAGAATAAAAAATGGGGCTGGGGGTATAGCTCGGAGGTAGAATGCCCCTGAGTTCAATCCCCAGTACCGCCAAAAAAAAAA
>PVLC010017589.1:0-33514 GCA_004027655.1 Graphiurus murinus
AGGAGCCGGGCGTGGTGGTGCACGCTTGTAATCCCAGCATTCGGGAGGCTGAGACCGGAGGATCCGGGTTCGCGGCCAGCCTCAGCTACCTAGTGAGGCACTCTGCAACTTAGTGAGACTCTGTTTCAAAATAAAGAATAAAAAATAGGGCTGGGGGTATAGCTCGGAGGTAGAATGCCCCTGAGTTCCATCCCCAGTACCGCAAAAAAAAAAAAATAGGGCTGGGGGGGGGGTAGCTCAGAGGTAGGATGCCCCTGAGTTCAATCCCCATTACCGCAATAAATAAATAAATAGATAAATAGATAAATAAATAAATAAATAAATAAATAAATAAAAGGGCTGGAGTGTAGCTCAGAGGTAGGATGTCCCTGGGGTTGATACCCAATACCACAAAAAGAAAAAAAAGAAAGAAGGAATTTATTTTTGCCCTTTCATCAAGGTCTATAAATTTAGCTCAGGATAAATGTTCACCACAAATTTCTGTATGAATGAAAATCTTGATTTTTGTTTTAATGTTTGGCAACACAAAAAGCAATCAAAGCAACTTATCATTGCTTGTGATTCAAACAATGTTAGTTGTCATCAACGACTTTACTATAACATAACTATCATATAGAAATACTGTTTTGGCCAGCATTCGGGAGGCTGAGACCAGAGGATCCAGGTTTGCGGCCAGCCTCAGCTACCTAGTGAGGCACTCCGCAACTTAGTGAGACTCGGTTTCAAAATAAAGAATAAAAAAATAGGGCTGGGGGTGTAGCTCGGAGGTAGAATGCCCCTGAGTTCAATCCCCAGTCCCGCAAAAAAAAAAAGAAGAAAGAAAGAAATACTGTTTTGGCTTGTAATTCTAGGTTAAATTCATTAAGAAACATTAAGTCTGTAGATAAATCTAATTTCAAAAAACATTCCATGTTCAATCATTGTGATCAAGGGTGGTTCTTTTCATTCTGAAAATTTTCAATCTGAGTCTAAATTCAAAGAAATCTCAATAAAACCTTACCACTGCTAAGCTATTGAATTGCTATGGGTAAGTCAAGTCTGAAATACTCAATTTTTTTGTGTGTGTGGTACTGGGGATTGAACCCGGGGCATTCTACCTCCAAGTTATACCCCCAGCCCTATTTTTTCTTCTTTATTTTGAAACAGGGTCTCACTAAGTTGCGGAGGGCCTCACTAAGTAGCTGCGGCTGGCCGTGAACCTGCGATCCTCGGGTCTCAGCCTCCCAAGTGCTGGGATTACAAGCGTGCACCGCCATGCCGGGCTTTCAAATGAAAGGGAGGCTGAGACTGAAATGAAAGTCGGGCATGGTGGTGCACGCTTGTAATCCCAGCACTTGAGAGGCTGAGACCCGAGGATCGCAGGTTCACGGCCAGCCGCAGCTACTTAGTGAGGCCCTGCGCAACTTAGTGAGACCCTGTTTCAAAATAAAGAATAAAAACTAGGGCTGAGGGTGTAGCTTGGAGGTAGAATGTCCCTGGATTCAATCCCCAGTACCAAAAACATTTTTAACAAAATTCATGGGTCTGATAAGAGTTCAGTCCATAAGAGTGAATGAAGTTCACTGTTAAAAGTACTGGTTCAGCCGGGCTTGGTGGCGCATGCTTGTAATCCCAGCATTAGGGAGGCTGAGACTGGAGAATCACAGGTTCACGGCCAGCCTCAGCTACTTAGTGAGGCCCTCCACAACTTAGTGAGACTCTGTTTCAAAATAAAGAATAAAAAATAGGGCTGGTGGGATAGCTTGGAGGTAGAATGCCCCTGAGTTCAATCCCCAGTATCGAAAAAAAAAAGTACTGGTTCAATAACACAAGATAGATATGGTGGTGCATGCCTGTAATCCCAGTACTTGGGAGTCTGAGCAGGTTTGAGGCCAGCTCAGCAATTTAGTGAGACCCTCAGCAACTTAGTGAGATCCTGTTTCAAAATGCAAATATAAGATGGGCATGGTGGCACACACTTGTAGTAATCCCAGTACTTGGGAGACTGAGACAGGAAGATCACATGTTCTCAGCCAGCCTCAGGTACTTAGTGAGGTCCTCTGCAATTTAGTGAGACCCTGTTTCAAAATAAAGAATTAAAAATTGGGCTGAGGATGCAACTCAGAGGTAGAATGCCCCTTGGTTCAATCCCCAGTATCACACAAAAAATACAAATATAAAATAGAGCTGGGGGTGTAGCGTGGAGGTAGAATGCCCCTAGATTCAACCCCCAGTGTTCTCCCCAAAGTGAGATTCAAAGTCCACTTTTATCTTCTTGTTTTAAAGGGATATATATGTGTTTGTAAATTCTTTTAATGTACTGGGGACTGAGCCCAGGGGTACTCTATGTCTGTACTACACTCCAGGCTTGTTTTATTTTATTTTTTAAACAGGTTCTTGCTAAATTGCCAAGGCTGGCCTCAAACTTGTGATCCTCCTGTCTCAGTCTTGCAAGTAGTTTGGTTTGCAAGCATGCGCCATCTCACTAGCTTTCCATTTAAAAAAATACAATGGAGCCGGGCATGGTGGTGCACGCATGTAATTCCAGTAATTGGGAGGCTGAGACAGGAGGATTTCAGGTTTGCAGCCCGCCTCAGCAATTTAGTGAGGCCCTCCACAACTTAGTAAGACCCTGTTTCAAAATAAAAGAACAAAATCAGGCTGGGGGTGTAGCTTGGAGGTGGAATGCCCCTGGGTTTCATCCTTAATACCACACACACACAAAAAAAGAATAAAAAATACAATGATGGAGTGATATATGTGACACTCAAAATGTCATGGAGTTATACTGCATCACCATAATTTGTAGTGTATTGAGTGGTAGTGTGAGGTGGAAAGAGAGCCGCCCACGGTCTGGGTCACAGCTATTCAGCTCTTCCATGGTAGCACCAAAGGAGCCTCACGTATGTCAATGAATGAGTGACTGTGTCCCAGTGGAAATTTTCTTACAGACTTTGATATTTGAATTGTATTAATTCTCATGCATCATAAAATAGTATTCACCGGGCATGTTGGCACACACTTGTGATCCCAGTGCTTGAGAGGCTGAGACAAGAGAATTGCAGGTTCAAGGCCAGCCTCAGCAAATAGTGAAACTCTCATTAACTTCTCAAGATCCTGTTTCAAAATAAAAATAAAATTGGGCTGGGGGTGTAGCTCAGAGGTAGAATGCCCCTGGGTTCAATCCCCAGTGCCACAATAAAATAACGTATCATTCAATATGATTATCCATTTTATTTTTTCAGTCATTTCTTATCTTGCAGGCCGTAGAAAAAAGATGGCAGAAATCAGGTGTGGTTGGCACATACCTGTGATCCCAGTACTTGGGAGGCTGAGACAGGAGGATGAAATGTTCGAGGCCAGCCTCAGCAACTTAGAGAGATCCTCAGCAACTTAGTTGAGACCCTGTCTCAAAATAAAAAATAAAAAGGGGCTGGGGGTATGGTAGCTTGATATGAGCATTCCTGGGTTTAATCCAAAAAATATGCAAGAAATGATAGTTATTTAGTATCTTCCTCTGATCCAAAATGGTCCAGGAAAGTCAGAATCTATTCTGTATAATGAAATCTTCATGAATGAAAGTCCACAATTTTCTTAGTCATATATTCATATATTTCACAGTGCTCCCTTTTAGGAAAATTCTCAAGTCCTTGCCTACAGACAATCTGAATGTTTTCTCTTTCCTGGCGTTGTCAAGACCTTTAGAAATGCATATCCACATTGCCAATGCATTTCATTTATTTATTGTGGCACTGAGGAGTTTCACACTGAGCTATACCCCCAGCCCAATTTTATTTTTTGTTTTGAAGTAGGTCTTACTAAGTTGCTGAGGACCTCACTAAGTTGCGGAGGCTGATCTCAAACCTATGATTCTCCTGTCTCAGCCTCCCTTGAAGAGGTATTTCTTCAAGATGTCAAGGTGAGATGGAGGTAGAAAGAATGCTTGGCCAACTGTGCTATAGTTAGTATGTTCTAGCTTGATAATGGTCGGTGCTAGAAAACAATCTTCTGTGTTACTGCTTGCTATGACAACCCTGCTTCTGATGAGGAATTCGGGGGAAAGTTTTCCTGCGATGTAATTCCATTGTACAGTCAGAAATTGTTATTCCCAGGCAGGTGCCATGGGGCTTCAGAACTGCTTTGGTTCTTTCTCTTGAGTTGTCTTGATTATGTGGTTCAAGGAAGGAAGAGAAAAGGGGTTTCAAAAACAGACAAGCCGAGGCTGAGACTGGAGGATCCGAGTTCCCAGCCAGCCTTGGCTACTTAGTGAGGCTCTCTGGAACTTAGTGAGACCCTGTTTCAAAATAAAGAATAAAAAATAGGGCTGGGGGTGTAGCTCGGAGGTAGAATGCCCCTGGGTTCAATCCCCAGTACTGGAAAAAAACAAAAACAAAACAAAACAAAACAAAACAAAAAAACAGACAAGAAAAAATAAATTCAAATGATCTTACCAGTTCCATTTTTACTTTGGTATTGGGACTTGAATCCAGGGGCATTCTTCCTCTGAGTGATAACCCCAGCCCTTTTGTATCGTTTTTTTTTTTTTTTTTGCTGTTGGGAATTGAACCCATTTTTTTTTTTTTTTTAATTTGGAGACAAGGTCTCGCTAAGTTGTTGAGAGCCTCATTAAGTTGCCGAGGCTGGCCTTGAACCTGTGATCCTCCTATCTCTGCCTCCCAAGTATAGGGATTAGTGGTGTGCCACAATGCCAGGCTATACCCAGCCCCCCCCCTTTTTTGCAGTACTGGGGATTGAACCCAGGGGTATTCTACCTCCGAGCTACAATCCCAGCTCCATTTTTTATTCTTTATTTTGAAACAGGGTCTCACTAAGTTGTGGAGGGCCTCACTAAGTAGCTGAGGCTGGCCCCAAACCCGGACCCTCCAGTCTCAGCCTCCCAAGTACTGGGATTACAAGCGTGAGCCACCAAGTCCGGTTTATACCCAGCCTTTTTAATTTTTTTTTTTCGGTACTGGGGATTGAACTCAGGGGCATTCTACCTCCGAGCTACACCCCCAGCCCCATTTTTTATTCTTTATTTTGAAACCGAGTCTCACTAAGTTGCAGAGTGCCTCAGTAGGTAGCTGAGGCTGGCCGCGAACCCGGATCCTCCAGTCTCAGCCTCCTGAATGCTGGGATTACAAGCGTGCGCCACCACGCCCGGCCAGCCTTTTTAATTTTGAAACAGGGTCTTGCTAAGTTGCTCAGAGTCTTGCTAAGTTATTGAGGCTGGTCTTGAACCTGCGATCCTCCTCTCTTGCCCTCCCAAGTACAGGGATTGCAGGTGTGCTCCACCAAGCCCGACGTTCCCAATCCCTTTCCTACTGTCCAGAACAATGCATGGTGCTTCTCAATAAGGATATATTTAATATATCTCTCTCATGCTTAAACTCCTACAAATGCTACCTATTGAACCTAAATTACCCTTCTTGTATTTCAGGACTTTTTTTTTTTCTCTTTTAGTACTGACAATTTTTTTTCTTTTTCTTTTTTTTTTTTTTTTTTTTTTTTTTTTTTTTTTTTTTTTTTTTTTTTTTTTTTTTTTTTTTTTTTTTTTTTTTTGCGGTACTGGGGATGAAACCTGGGGGCATTCTACCTCCAAGCTACAGCCCCAGTCCTATTTTTTATTCTTTATTTTGAAACAGGGTCTCACTAAGTTGCGGAGGGCCTCACTAAGCAGCTGAGGCTGGCCTCGAACCCGGATCCTCCAGTCTCAGCCTCCCAAATGCTGGGATTACAAGTGTGTGCCACCACACCTGGCTTAGTACTGACAATTGAATCCAGGGGCATTCTACCTCTGAACTCAACACCCTACCCTATTTTACTTCTTATTTTGAAACAGAGTCTTGCTAAGTTGATGAGGGTTTTGCTAAATTGCTGAGGCTGACTTTGAACCTGTGATCCTCCATTCTCAGCCTCCCAAGTACTGGGATTACAGGTGTGTACCACCATGCCGAGGACTTTTAATCAGTTTCCATCACCTTCCTTTTTCCAAGCTGAGGTCTCATAATTCCCCAATGAAGAACCTTGCCATTAGCCAATCTAACCTGCCCTCTGCCCCACAATAGAGGTTGGCTCTGTGCCCTTGTTCATGTTGATGCCCTCATATAAACTGTGTGAGTTCTTCTCTCTCAAGACTGGCTTTCAACTCTCTTGAAATAAAACTGAAATAGATTTATTTCAGGAAGCTTATCCTGCCCCCACCAGACAGATAGATGATTATTCTGCTGTGCCATCACTCACCATTTAGGAATTTTACACACTTCTCTTATGTATCCTGCTATTTTGGTAGTGAGTGGAATCCTAAGATGCCACTCTCCCCTAAGATTCTTGGACCCTGGTATATACACATATCTTCTCTCAGTTATTAAACCAAACACTAATCTGGGTTATACTGTGAAGAAACTTAGCAGATTTTTTTTTTTCGCAATTCTAGGGATCAAACCCTTGGCCTTGCACATGCTAGGCAAGTGCTTTACCACTGAGCTACACCCTCACCCCACCGAGAAGATTTAATTAAGGTCCCAAATTAAACTACTTTTAAGGTAGGGTGATTATCCAGGATGGTCTTTGCCTAATCAGATAAGCATTGAAAGTGTACTTCACTCTCCCCAAATACAGAGATTCAGCACACCTATAATCTTAGTACTTGAGAGGCTGAGACAGGACGATCACAGGTTTGAGGCCAGCCTCTGCAACTTAGTAAGACCCTGTTTCAAAGTAAAAAATAAAATTGAATTGGGGGTATAGCTTGAAGGTAGAATGTCCTTGGGTTCAATCCCTAGTAACTCCTCACACAAATAATAATAATAATAATAAATAAAAAAGAAGATAAAGAGATTGATTCAAAGTGTGAAAAGGATATTATGGTATTATGGGAGAGGAATTATCTGATGTGGATAGATTGGCATAGCTCTAATGATGTCATTTCCCTCCTTATCCACCTTCCAAGGTGGTTAAGTAATGAAATGGGGACCTCAGTCCTACAGCCCTCAGGAACAGGACTTAGCCTGCAACTTGTGGTAATTTGTGATAGAAAAAAATGCATTTGATTTTCCAGATCTTGCTGTTGTTATTTTCATATGTGTATATTTAGTAGACTACAAGTTCCTAGATATGAAGAAAAGGATTTCCAAATTATTATCATATCACCTACCTATCACAGCCATAATATTATTCTATCAGAGAGACTTGCCTTAGCTAATATATTGGGGTTAATGGGAGATATGGATTGAAAGTTACCTGTTGTTAAGTAGCAGCGAGAATCACTAGTATTGTCAAGTGGCTCCTGCCTCCCATGTTAAAAACAAATTCCTTAGCCCGGCATGGTGGCACACGCTTATAATCTCAGTACTTGGGAGGCCAAGACAGGAAGATTGTAGGTTCAAAGCCAGCCTCAGCAATGTAGTGAGGCTTTCAGCAACTTAGTGAGACTCTGTTAAAAAGAAAAAGCCGGGCATGGTAGCAAAAGCACACACTTGTAATCCCAGTACTTGGGAGTCTGAGACAGGAGGATCACAGATTCGAGGACAGCCTCAGCAAGTAGTGAGATTCTCACCAAGCTAGTAATACCCTGTTTCAAAATAAAAATAAAATAGTGCTGGTAGTGTAGCTCAGAGGCAGAATGCCCCTGGGTTCAAATACTAGTACCACAAAAAAAGATAAAATAAAAAAAAATAGGGCTGGGGGTGTAGTTCAGAGGTAGAATGCCCCTGGGGATTAATCCTCAGTACCACAAAAATAAATAATAATAAATAAATAAAAATAGGGCTAGGGGGTATCATTCTGAGGTAGAATGTCCCTGGGTTCAATCCCAGGTTTGAGATCATCAGCCTCAGCAACTTAGCGAGACCCTGTTTCAGAATTAAAAAAAAAAAAAAAAAAAAAAAAAAAGGTGGGGACGTATCTCAGGGATAGAATGCACCTGGGTTCAATCCCCAGTACCAAAAGTTTTTTCCTCTTGCCCATTTGTCCTACCACACTGTAATTCTGTTAATGGCAACTTCAAAACCCTCCTTAATTTGGGGGCTTAGAGCTTTAGCCATTGTTGACTCTTTCTGCCCCTTTGCCCCCACATTCAATCTGTTGCCAATTCTCTCCACCCCCCCCCCTCTCTCCTGGAGATTGAACCAGGGAGGTTCTGCCTCTGAGCTACACCCGCAGTCCATTTATTTATTTATTTATTTATTTATTTATTTATTTATTTATTTATTTATTTATTTAGAAGCAAGGTCTCACTGAGCTGCAGAGGCTGGCTTTGAACCTGAGATCCGTACTGGGATAACAGGTATGCGCCACTGCACCAGGCTTCCTCCTCTCCTTAATTGACATTGCTGCATTCAGTATTTCTCACTGAGAATAGTGCAGGAGTAGCTGCTCTCCTGGGTCCGAGCTCTGATTAGGACTAATGTTGTCACTTCTCTGCACAGCCACCTTCCAAGAAATCCATTAGCTTGGCATTCAAAACGTCCATGACTTATGCTTACCCTTCTCTGTTTTCTTCCTTCCTTCCATCCTTCGTTCCTTCCTTTCTTTTCTTTTCTTTTTCTTTTTTTTTTTTTTTTTTTTTGGTACTGGGAATTGAACCCAGGGGCATTCTACCTCTGAGCTACACCCCCAGCCCTATTTTATTTTTATTTTATTTTATTTTTTTTGCGGTATTGGGGATTGAACTCAGAGGCATTCTACCTTCGAGCTATACCCCCAGCCCTATTTTTTATTCTTTATTTTGAAACTGAGTCTCACTAAGTTGCGGAGTGCCTCACTAGTTAGCTGAGGCTGGCCGCGAACCCAGATCCTCCGGTCTCAGCCTCCCGAATGCTGGGATTACAAGCGTGCGCCACCACGCCCGGCTCTTATTTTTATTTTTGAAACAGGGTCTCACTAGGTTGATGAGATTCTCACTACTTGCTGAGGCTGTCCTTGAACCTGCCATCCTCCTGTTTCAGCCTTCCATGTACTGAGATTACAAGCGTGTGCCACCATGCCCGGCTTCCTTCTCATATTTTCTAGAATTCTTAAATGTGTATTTTGCCTGCCTTCTAAATTATTTTGGATTGATCTTTAAAATTTCTCCTTTCAAACTGTTATTGCTTTTGCAGGTCCACGTACTAACTGTGACTCTTCCCTGCAACCTGCAGCTTTGCCACGTGCATCTTCTTTACTCCAGATCCACTGTCCTTCCAATTCTCTGCAATCAGATATTCTCATACCTTGGACTCTTCTCAACATATACTAGCCGCTTGTCTTGTTGAGCTGCCAAGTGGAAATGTGGTTCCAGAGCCAAATTGTGAGTGCTCAGAGCTTAACACACACACACACACACACACACACACGCGCGCGCGCAGACACCCCGCCATATTCTCTCTCAGGACCCCCAACATCATTCCATTTTATTTAGCTTTAGGGTGATCACTAGCCTGACTGAATGTTGGGATGTACATCCATCCCATAAATAAGGTACCCAGGGCCCCTTTCATGTTTAAGGCTGATTTATTTACTTGTTTTTCCATTTTAACCAGTTACGCCCCTCCCCCCAAGTCTCTGGCGTCTGCAGGGGTGTGTACCTTACAGTTCCAGCCTCTTTTTTTTGGTTCTAGGGATTGACTCCAGGGGCATTCTACCTTCAAGCTATACTCCCTGACCTATTTTATTTATTTTTATTTTTTGCAGAACTGGAGATTGAACTCAGGGGCATTCTACCTCTGAGCTATACCCCCAACCCTATTTTTTTTATTCTTTTAATTTTTATTATTTATTTATTTATTTTTGTGGTACTGGGGATTGAACCCAGGGGCATTCTACCTCCTAGCTACAGCCCCAGTCCTATTTTTTATTCTTTATTTCGAAACAGTGTTTCACTAAGTTGCAAAGGGCCTCACTAAGTAGCTGAGGCTGGCCGCTAACCCGGATCCTCCTGTCTCAGCCTCCCAAATACTGGGATTACAAGCCTGCGCCACCACGCCTGGCTATTTTTTTAAAAAAATTTTAATTATTATTATTTTTTGCGGTACTGGGGATTGAACCCAGGGGCGTTCTATCTCTGAGCTACACCCCAGCCCTATTTTTTATTCTTTATTTTGAAACAGCGTCTCACTAAGTTGCGGAGGGCCTCACTAAGTAGCTGAGGCTGGCCGCAAACCTGTGATCCTCCTGTCTCAGCCTCCCAAGTACTGGGATTACAGGCGTGCATCACCACGCCCGGCGAGTTCCCGCTTTTTGAAAACCGGTTTTTGCCTCTGCCCACTCCTTCCACTGGTTTGGCTTCCAATGGTCTCCCCTCGCCTCCTTCCTCCACCTAGCTATAGTGTGCACTTCAATAATGATAAGGTCTCAAAGGCGGGGGGGGGGGGAGAGAAAGAAAAAAAAAAAAAAGCAGAAAACTTGCCAGGGTTTGTCTTAGAATTGGCAAGTGGAGACGGACCCCGGTCCACCACTACTAGAACCCGGTGATCGGTTGGCTTTCGCCCGCGGGGGGCTGGCCTCGCCCACTGTTGGGTGCAGGCCCCGCCCCCGTGGTCCTGCCCCAGTTAGTGACATAAGCAACCCCCCCATCCGTCTTGGTACGTCCTGTCCGGCGCAAGGCGTTCCACCCCCTGTTCCTTTCAGGTTGGTTCGGCCCCAGTCTACTCCGGGGTGGTGCTTAGCCGGCGCCAGACCGACCCTCGACTTCGGAGAGGGAGCGCTGCTCCTCTGGGCGGTTCCTCGTCGCCCTCTTCGGCTTCTTCTGCCTCTTCGGCCTCCTCAGCCTCCGCGGGGCCCCGAGACGCCGGTGTATGCCCCGGCCCTGACCCTGCTCGAGATATGTCCACCCCGGCTCGCCGGCGCCTCATGCGGGACTTCAAGAGGTAAACCGTCGCCAGGACGGCGGAGGCCAGGGGAGGCTGGCCGGGGCGCAGGGCGGGTCCTGAGGCGGCCCGGGTGGGGCGGAGTGGGCGACCGGGGGAGCGGACGCGAGCGCCGGACTGGGGGGCTCTGTCTGTCTCTCTGAAGGTTGCAGGAGGATCCTCCAGCTGGAGTCAGTGGGGCTCCGTCCGAGAACAACATAATGGTTTGGAACGCGGTCATTTTTGGGTGAGTCTGCGTTCCTGGCGCCGGCGACGGATGGGGCACGCAGAGCGGCTCAGTCTCCTCTCCGGGGCAGGCCCCTTCAGAAGAAGGAGAGGGAAAGGGAAAATGTTTGGGTTTGGCTGGGCCTAGGCGCCTCCCCGGAGCCTGTGCCTCGATTAGCTGAGTTCCCGCTGCCCGGGAGCCGTTTGGGGTTCTAGGGGGGCGGGGTGGGGAGTGGTGGCGGTTAGGCGCAGCGGCCTGCGCGGTGTTTCGGAGCCCAAACATGTACTTGTAGTGGCTCTTCAACTGGAGCAGTGGTTTGACCAGAGGCAGGGATGGTAGACCTTGGGATAGCCATATCCTAAAAATGACCCAGGGAATAGGGAGCCCCTTAAGCGGGAATTGACTGTTTTTCTCTATGTTGCAGGCCTGAAGGGACCCCATTTGAGGATGGTAAGAGAGAGTTTCTTTACCCACCTTTCAGGAGCCTGATCAGCTGGGGGAGGGGTTCCCAGACAGCCTGCAAGTGCTTCCTACTTAGGAACCTGCTTCTGTCTCGCCTCCACCTACTAAAGGTTTGAGGGTAATCCAATGTGTAGCAGGTTGTTCTGAATAGTGTCTGCTTGACTACAACTGCACCTTTTCCTTTCCTTTCTTCTTTTTAAATATTTTGGGTAAGGTGGTCACTTTTTAAAGGGAGCATCATAGCACCTTGCTAAAGGGTTTTGAGGTTTGGGCTGTCATCCTGGTCAATTCAGCAGGTCAGCCAGATATTGAGTTAGTATGAAACCAGCCAGTTGCTGACAGTCAGCAGAGACCATCTGGTTCAAAATTCAATCCAGAGGGCAGGACTTGTGTTCAGTAGGTGCTTAGTATGTGTTTAGTGGATGTCAGCTGTATATAAGAATCCCTTGCACATAACTATCTAGTTTCTACAATCTGACATTGTGTGCCTGTCAGCCTCACTTCTCTAAAATGCTCTTGAATGCCTAATTTGAGTATAATGTTTTTTTATTTTAAATTAATTGGCAGTGTATGCTTTTATCAAGACTTTATGGTCAGTAATATCAAAGCAGCTTCAGAACTGATGCTAAACCTTAATGTACCCTCTTGACCAGCGTCCAGCCTACTCGAAGGTACAACATATGCCAAATAGGTACATATTTTTAAAGCAATTTAGGTTTGACTTTTTAAAGCACACATTTTAATTGCTCTTTAAGCACTTTATATTTTGAGACCATTACAAATACATATGCAGTTGCAAGGAATACTACAGAGACCCTGTATATCATTCACTCATACCCATGTGCCCTTCTCTGTTTGGTAACATCTTGAATGAGTATACTACAATACCACAACCAGGAAATTGATGGTGATAAGTTTTACATGCACTCAGTTGTGTGTGTGTTTAGTTGTTGTGTCTTGAAAGTTTATTCCATTGAAAAGATGATTAAAAGTATTTAAGCCCATGGAGTATTAATATCTGAAGTATTTTTAAAAAGAAGAGGGTCTTTATTTTTTCTCAATGATTTATCTTCCTTCAGTCACATAGCATTTTGTCCCATGTTGCGCGCACGTGCGCGCGCGCACACACACACACACAGTACACCTTCAGTTTGAAGATGGGGACAAAAACATTTTGGCAAACTACTCCATACATACTGATGTTGCCGAGTCGGATTGCTTTTTGATGCTGCCAGTCCCCAAAATGCTGTGCGGTAAGTCAAGATCAACCAATTCTATGATTTGTCTCAAAACTCAGATTTCCTTAAGAAACTATAGACAATGCCCTGAGTGTGTTTCGCTTCCTTTCTCCCTCACCCCCTGGGTAAATATCTGTGCTCTTCAATGCTGCAATAAAAGGAAACAGCGAGAGAGAGAGCGAGTCCAAGAGCTTATTACTTTGGTGGAGTTAATCATTGGAACTGATTGGTGGCAAGAGCTAGCTAGAATTAATTTTTCTTTACTAGACTGATGATAGTTCTTAATACCTAAGCTTTCTGTACAGGTTAACCATGTATTTGCTTTTGCTATGGTAGGCTTTGTTTTCATTGGCTTCTTTTTTCCTCAGACTGTTTTATGCTGGGCACAGCCTTATTAATAGTACATTGCTTTTCCGGAGATTGGCTACTTAAAATTTCAAGGGTGCTTCTCTTGTTTTAAGTGGTATGAATTGAAAAGGTACTTATAGAATCCATTATCTACCTGGACTGTCCCCTTTGACATTACTGACTCTATTTGTGATGATGGGTATCTCTATCCTGGCATTGCTGAATGGAATTACTCAGGCTAAATGACTGTACCCTTTTCTGATTCATTCTCTAAGGCTGCTATCCATGAATGTTTCCTCAAGTACCTAGAACTCTGACTGTAGCTAGAAAAAATATGTTTGACCATTGAATACCTCTATTTATAGTTGGGGAATTTGTGTTAGGGAAAAGTCTGATTAGGGATAAATGACAGTTGATTTTACCATTTCCAGTGTATTATATATATTAAGAGCCCTCAAACTACTTTGCTTCTTCCTTGTAAATCATTCATGGCAGAAGTTTCTGAAACAGCCAAGGCCTAATTAAAGAGAGAAAATCTTAGGAAAAGGAATTCTTTTTTTTTTTTTTGCAGTACTGGGGATTGAACCCAGGGGCATTCTATACCCCCAGCCCTATTTTTTATTCTTTATTTTGAAACAGGGTCTCACTAAGTTGCGGAGTGCCTCACTAGGTAGCTGAGGCTGGCCTTGAACCCGGATCCTTCGGTCTCAGCCTCCCAAGTGCTGGGATTACAAGTGTGCGCCACCACACCCGGCTGGAAAAGGAATTCTTAAAGGTGGTTGGATTTAACTTCACACAGCTGAAGTAAGAGCAACATCGGGGTGAAATACTTATTTGTTAAAACATTTTGGTATATGTACTGAATACAAAGGTTATGGAATATAATCTTCATTACATCTAAAATTTTTTTCTTTTTTTTTTTTTTTTTGCAGTACTGGGGATTGAACTCAGGGGCATTCTACCTCCGAGCTATACCCCCAGCCCTATTTTTTTATTCTTTATTTTGAAACTGAGTCGCACTAAGTTGCGGAGTGCCTCACTAGGTAGCTGAGGCTGGCCATGAACCCGGATCCTCTGGTCTCAGCCTCCCGAATGCTGGGATTACAAGTGTGCGCCACCACGCCCGGCCATCTAAAATTTTTGAATAGACATGGTAAGGTGTTGGTATTTGCTTTTCATAATAGGTGTGTTAAAATTAAGTGTCTTTTCTTTTTTTTTAAAAGGAATCTCTTAAGGTTCACTAAGGCTTTTTTGTTTGTTTATTTTTTTGCAGTCCTGGGGATTGAATCCAGGGGCATTCTACCTCTGAGATACATGCCCAGCTCTGTTTTATTTTTATTTGGAAACAGGGTCTCACTAAGTTGCAGAGGGCCTCACTAAATTGCTGAGGCTGGCCACGAACCTGAGATTCTTTTGTCTCAGCCTCCTGAGTACTAAGGGTGTTCTTAAAGTAAATAAATCCTATGCAGAGTTTGAGGTATTTTCTTAAAAATAAGAATTTTTAGTCATCAAAAAATTTTAAGTACATGTGCTTTGCTTTCTTCTTAGGGATCACAAAGTATGAGACATCGCACAACAAAACAAAACAAAACAAAACCACCTGCAGAGGGATTTTCTTTGGCAAACACAGATTTTCAAAAAATTTCAATGTGTGTATGTCTTTAGTCAGAACATACATTCTCTAGTTAAACCATACAGTACTTATTGCTACACACCAGCCATGTAACACATTTATAGAAGAACTGCTTCTTTCTTTACAATGTTTTGGCCTCCTCAAACATGAACAAAACAAGTAGAGATTGTGTACAACAATAGTGAGGCTTAAATTTTCAGTTTAGAGCCTAACTTCCTAAATATTCTGAGGATAAGTTCTAGTCTCAAATTGTATAATATTCTATGAGTTTTAAGTTTCTTAATGTTCATTTAGATCTCAGAAATTGCATAGAAGGTTGTACTAAAGAGATTCTGATTGTTTAATCTGGCCAAAATACTCCCTTTTAAAGCTATACATTGAATAGGATTTGGGTCTTAATTTATCTTCAAGTGGACATAAACAGATTGCTTCACTTCTAAATATATTAAAAAGCTGTATTAAAAGACTTTTGATCAACTTTTTTGGTAGGTAGGTAATCATCTTGTTGGACTTCTGACCAGGGGTTAGGCAGAAAGCTCAAATCAAGGAATTTATGTGCCACCAACATAAGTACTCAACTTGTATTTAGCTGTGAGTTTTTATGAGCTTTTTTTTCAGTACTGGGGATTGAACCCATAGGCATTCTACCTCTGAGCTACACCCCCAGCCCTATTTGTTATTCTTTATTTTGAAACAGGGTCTCACTAAGTTGCGGAGGACCTCACTAAGTAGCTGAAGCTGGCTGCGAACCTGCAATCCTCCCGTCTCAGCCGCCCAAGTACTGGGATTACAAGTGTGCACCACCACACCTGGCTTAGCTGTGAGTTTTTGATGTATGCCAGAAAGCAAGTGCTGCTTGATATATGAATTCATTAATGTGCATTTCTTATTGACAGCAAACTTTGTATTTTTTATTTTTGTCTCCTTCCAGGTCTAGAGATGTAAGACTTAGAATTATAATTGAGATAATTGTTCATATTTATGGAGCATTTGTCTTGTGACACTTATGCATATTTGCCTTACAATATATTTAAACCTCATAACAATACTCTGTGGTGGATCCCATTATTAGACTTATTTTACATATGAGGGACTTGAGGTTTAGTCCAGCTGAGCACCTTCCCCAGTAGCACAGCAAGGATTTGAGCCCAGGCCTGACTGCACACCTATGCTTTGACCCATTGTACTCTCCTATTTTTGCTTTATGCCTTCCTTATGTATTGCTTTGCCACCTTTAGATACCATATTTAAGTTGGTTTTAATTCAAGGTTGCTGGGATGTCTGTGTGCTATTAAGCCTGCCTAGTTTTAAGCAGTTTCTTGGTGATCAATCCCTTACCTGTAATTTAATCAGATTTTTACATTGATCCAGATACGTTTACACTTGAGATACATAAGAAAGCTTGGAGGTTTTTTTTTTTTTATTTTTTATTTTCTGGCATGTTATAATGCCAGTAATACTCAAAAGGAAGAATTGTATTTTCTTCCCCAAAAGAAGGAAGATTTATGGCCCGGTGGTGATAAAGGTGGATTATGTTCTGATGGACTACGTAGTATGTTCTACTATATATTACATATATTACTTCCTTTCCTTAGTTATAACACGTACTATCTCCAGATCTGGCTTCCAGAATAACAGTTTATGGAGTGACAGTACTTTGGGGAATCTGTCATGTCTCTATATGTTGCATTTTACTTTATTCATTTATTTTGCACTGCTGGGGATGGAACCCAGTGCCTTGCTAGGTGTTGTACAGGTGAGCTATGCCCCAAACCTTCTGGTGCATTTTAAGTTATTATGAAACTTTGGGACTCACGTTCATACCAAGGGCAATTTTGCTAGCAAATGTTTCCAATGAGCTTGATAGTAGGAAACAAACTTTTGGGGGGTTCTGTAATAGATATAGCTGTAAAATGATTGAAATATTATTTTTCTTAGGCAGTAATAAACCTGTTGAAGGGAGCAAGGAGGAAATAAATTCCAAACTCTGGAGGAACCAATAATAAATCATATTCCACCTGAAGTACAGTCTGTTGTATTACAAAAATAATTTATTAAATAGACCAGAGTAATACAGTAGAACATGTATCACCTTATACTAGATAGTAACTGATTCTTTTCTTAAGTTACTTAAAGAGATTTCAGTCAAGTCAGGAAAAATACTGCCCAATTGTTTTCTTGAATTTATTTAATAAACAATTTAAAATAACATTTTGAAGGACACAGTTTCCCCCAGAGCACATCATCCTACAGTTCTTGAATGAGATCCAGTCTGTCTACATCTTAGTATGCTTTAGGGCATCCTTAAGTTTACACATATTCAAGAAAAATAATTTCTTTTCAATAGTAGTTAACCTAAACAGACATCATCAGAAAGATAAATTTGAAGAAGCCATGAGTGCAATATAAGCCAATTATAATTTCTAAATGTTTTCTCCCATCAGTTCCTCCATTTATGTGAATAATTGAGTTTTATAGTGAAGTACTTTGAGTCATACATAAGGGTGTTTGAGAGGGACTAGGAAGTTTGATCTGGCTTAAGTTCAACTAAGTTTTCATTAGAGAGTCACTATTACATGAAAAGGGACCAGTGAATGCTTTTATACTTCCATTTTAAAAATAACTTGATTGTATATTTATATTTTTAGCATTTTTTTTAATCTTTGTGTTCTTATTCTTTTTTTTTTTTTTTTTTTGGCGCGGTACTGGGGATTGAACCCAGGGGCATTTTACCTCTGAGCTACACCCCTAGTCCTATTTTTATTCTTTATTTTGAAACAGGGTCTTACTAATTTGCGGAGTGCCTCACTAAGTAGCTGAGGCTGGCCGCAAACCTGGATCCTCCTGTCTCAGCCTCCCAAGTACTGAGATTACAAGCGTGTGCCACCACGCCCAGCTCCTCTTATTCTTTCTAATATATTTAAAATCACTAGAGAGTTAAAGATGGCAGCTCACTGAAATAAGTTGTTAAGATCTTTCTGTCTTCTAAAGGAAGAAGGCCAAATTTGGGACCCAGTTTGTCATTTTATTTTAAGGATGTTTTTGAAATGCACAGTGGCTAAAGTTATTCTGCAAGCAGTAATTTATGAGTTTATGATGGCTGTCTTTTAGTTTGGGGGAGAATAATGGCAATACAAAAGTAAATCACATTTGGGCATTAGTTCTTAGAATATCTGTCCATCTTTAGGGCAATTGTTAGAGATCTATTTCTTTCTGGTCTGTCTTTCTGTATCTTTGCATTATATCACTTAATACTTGGAAAAACTCACATAGCATTAAAAATAAAGTACTACTGACTGAGCAAAGTGATACATTTTCTTAACCCTTTATTTTCTAACAGGAACATTTAAACTTACAATAGAATTCACTGAAGAATATCCGAATAAACCACCTACAGTTAGATTTGTCTCTAAGATGTTCCATCCAAATGGCAAGTATCACTTTTAATACAGTATTTTAAACTACCACAGTGTTTATTATGGTGGTATTTCACATTTATTATTTGTTTATTGGTAGTACTTGAGTATTTAGGCATCTTGCTGTTTGTTGAATTTTAACTATTGACTTCTTGGAGCGGGGAGTGTCTTTTTTTTTTTTTTTGTCATTTTGGAACTGGGGATCAAACCCAGAGCAGTGTTCTTGCAAGGCAAACTTTTGCCACTGAGCTACATTCCAGCCCTGGTCTATTTATTGCCTTCTTGATCTGTAGTCCTACAGCTGAAGCAGTGAAGGTCCTTTCCTTTTGCTTAGTCTATGAGCCACCTGATTTTGATGATCTTTGCCATTTACTTAGTAAACAAAAATAAGGACACTATTGAAGTTTCCTTTTAATGCAAGGCCACATTGGGGTAATTGTATTTTGTAATTATGTTCACTGGCATTTAGAAACAACATTTATCAACTTGGGATGCATATCAGAATTACAGTGGAATATTTAAAAAATATGGATGCCCTGGCCTCACTCCGTATCAACTGTGTATCAGATCCTTTTGTTGAGGGCCAAGCAAACAGTATGTTGGAAAAGTGCTGCAGGTCTACAGGAAATCTAACTTTTGCTTTTTTCCCCCCTAGTAGTAAGCTTAGAATAGTCAAGTCTTTTTATTCAGGTTGAAGTATTTTTTTTTGTGGTACTGGGGATTGAACTCAGGGGCATTCTACCTCCAAGCTACACCCCCAGCCCTATTTTTTATTCTTTATTTTGAAACAAGGTCTCACTAAGTTGCAGAGTGCCTCACTAGGTAGCTGAGGCTGGCTGCGAACCCGGATCCTCCGGTCTCAGCCTCCCAAGTACTAGGATTACAAGCTTGCGCCACCATGCTCAGCTCGAGGTTGAAGTATTTTTCATAAAGTTATTTTTACCTTTAAGCCAAAATAAAATCTTGTGAATTCTGAGCTATTTTTACTATTTTGTTTATTTTTACGGTACTGGGGATTGAACCTCCAAGCTACACCCCCAGCCCTATTTTTTATTCTTTATTTTGAAACAGGGTCTCACAAGTTGCAGAATATCTCACTAGGTAGCTGAGGCTGGCCGCGAACCAGGATCCTCTGGTCTCAGCCTCCCAAATGCTGGGATTACAAGCATGCGCCACTACACTTGGCTATTCTTACTATTTTATTTTATTTTATTATTTATTATTTATTTATTTTTTTTTGCGGTGCTGGGGATTGAACTCAGGGGCATTCTACCTCCGAGCTATACCCCCAGCCCTATTTTTTATTCTTTATTTTGAAACCGAGTCTCACTAAGTTGCGGAGTGCCTCACTAGGTAGCTGAGGCTGGCCACGAACCCGGATCCTCCGATCTCAGCCTCCCGAATGCTGGGATTACAAGTGTGTGCCACCACTATTCTTACTATTTTAGATAGGAGATATAGTTTACAAATTTGGTGGAATGAATTTCCCAGTTTTATGGATAGGTAGTGATCTGGTTAGAAAATGTTTGTGATTTCTTGGATAATAGGGTAGTTTTTTTTCAGAAGAATGAACACCAAGTTTAAGGTTTATTTTTATTGTTTTTTTGTGATAGTGGGGATTGAACCTAGGGGCATTCTACCTCTGGGCTACACTCCCAGCCCCCCTTTTGAGGTACTAGGGATTGAACCCAGCAGCATTCTACCTCCCACGTTATACCCCCAGCCCTATTTTATTTTTGTTTTGGAATAGGGTCTTGCTAGGTTGATGAGTCTTTCTGCTTGCTGAGGCTGTCCTTGAGCCTGCGATCCTCATGTCTCAGCCTCCAAAGTACTGGAATTACAAGCAAGTACAACCATACCTGTCATGGTTTTTTTTTGTTTTTGAAATGGTCTTGCTAGGTTGCTAAGACTCTTGCTGCTTGCTGAGGCTGTCCTCGAACCTACGATCTTCCTGTCTCAGCCTCCCAAATACTGGGATTACAGGTGTGCTCCGCCATGCCTGGCTATATTCTTTCAGTTTTTTTTTTGTTTTTTTTTTTTTTTTGCGGCACTGGGGATTGAACTCAGGGGCATTCTACCTCCGAGCTATACCCCCAGCCCTATTTTTTATTCTTTATTTTGAAATCTGGTCTCACTAAGTTGCAGAGTGCCTCACTAGGTAGCTGAGGATGGCCGCGAACCCAGATCCTCTGGTCTCAGCCTCCCAAATGCTGGGATTACAAGCATGCGCCACCACGCCCGGCTCTTCTTTCAGTTTTAAACCAATCACATTTGACATTCTCTGATCATTCTGATTATTTTACTAGTAACAATTATGACTCATCTTTTTAGGCAGTTAACTGGAGAACAGCCTAGGAATCTTCAAAATTTCAAAATCAGAGTGTTCTTGACTATTTCTGTCCTGTCTATAATGTTAAAGCTTCCATGGTCTTGTTATGTTTATCATACCTTCTTTTATGCTTAGTCTATGCAGATGGTAGCATATGCCTGGATATACTTCAGAACCGCTGGAGTCCAACCTATGATGTGTCTTCCATTTTAACTTCCATACAGGTGAATTTTTCCTTAATTAATATGACCATGATCTTTTTTTTTTTTTTTTTTTTTTTTGCGGTGCTGGGGATTGAACTCAGGGGCATTCTACCTCCGAGCTACACCCCCAGCCCTATTTTTTATTCTTTATTTTGAAACCGAGTCTCACTAAGTTGCGGAGTGCCTCACTAGGTAGCTGAGGCTGGCCTCGAACCCAGATCCTCTGGTCTCAGCCTCCCAAATGCTGGGATTACAAGCGTGCGCCACCACACCCAGTGACCATGATCTTTGATGTGTTTTCATTAGCAGCTTGTGTGTGTGGGTGTGGGGGGTACTGGGAATTGAACCCAGAGGCATTCTGCATTTGAGCTACACCCCCAGTCCGATTTTATTTATTTGGAAACAGGGTTTCCCTAGGTTGACGAGAGTCTCATACTTGCTGAGGCTGTCCTGGAACCTGTGATCCTCCTGTCTCACCCTCCCAAGTGCAGGGATTACAGGCGTGCACCACCACACCCGGCTCTAGCAGTTATTTTTGAAAGTCATAACTTACCTTTTTATTTACTTTTGGTCAAAGCTGATTTTAAGCCGGGCGTGTGGTGGTGCATGCTTGTAATCCTAGTACTTGGGAGGTTGAGACAGAAGGATCGAAGGTTCACAGCCAGCCTCTGCAACTTAGTGAGACCCTGTTTCAAAATAATAAAAAATGGGGCTGGGGGTGTAGCTTGGAGATAGAATGCCCCTGGGTTCAATCCCCAGTACTGTAAAAAAAAAAAAAAAAAGCTGATTTTATACATAAAAGGTAGGCCATTAAGAGCCAAGCCACCAGAAAACACACACTCACGAATACGTGTATTTACCTAGGTACTTGAAGTTAATGTAACTCTAGGTTAGCATGATAAGCATACTAAACTGGGATAGTAAAGACAGCAAATTTAGTTATTAGTAAGACATTTAGTCACTACCTGATAAAAATAGCTGCTTGTCCTGAACATCTACTTTTTGCATTAAGTAACTGACATATTATTTTCTCTGTAGTCTCTTTTGGATGAGCCTAATCCCAATAGTCCAGCAAACAGCCAGGCTGCTCAACTGTACCAGGAGAACAAGCGAGAATATGAAAAGCGTGTTTCTGCCATAGTAGAACAAAGCTGGCGCGACTGTTGACCCCAGGTGGTACAAAAGAAGAAGCTGGTCATAAAAAATATATATTGATGTGTTTATCACCTTCTTATTCCTCAGTGTCATTACATTTACTTTATTAAAAGTTAAATAGCTGTTATCTTTTCATCTTCCCTTGCCAAGTTTTTCCTACCCCTTCCACCCTCTTGTTGAACATCAGAAAACACCTTCTATGAAATCAAATGTACTGTACCTGGGTTACTTGCAATAATTACTAATGCTTAAGTCTTTTTTTGTCCTATCACATCTCCAGCCTTCGGGCAGTTAAATTTGTGTTACTGTACTTTACACTAAGCTTTTAAGATGACTTGTTATACAAATGGTTCTTATGCATAATTTGATGACCAGGATGTTATTTTTAACAAAACGATTGCTGATGTGTTTCATCCTGGGTGGTCCTTCTTATGAGTTCAACTTAGAAGTGAATGAGTTTAGAATGACCTATAGAAAACAGGGAAACAAATCTGTATAAACATCAGTTTTGAATGGGAAATGGAGGCTAAAAATCCAGTAATACTAATTTCTAAGCAATATCATTTACAAGATAGCATTTATTGATAGGAAGGAGAATGTTGAAGGACTCAGCCAAGGGAGTGCAGCAATTACTGACACATTCACTCCTTGAACTATATTGGCAGGACATCACTGTTAAGTTTCAGAATACTGGTCTTCTGAGTTTTTTGCTTTTTAAAGAGGTGTGGGAGCAAAGGAATGGAAACAATCATCAGTTTTTGAGTTAGGGAAAGTCGAATATCCTTTAATCTTTTTAAAGGAGAAGTGTTGCCCTAAACATATTTATAATCCTCCATCTTTTAGTTTTAATTCAAGGGAGCATCTTTATGGCAAACTTCCACTCAAATCCTGAGTTATTGCTGCATGCTTTAGTTTCTTCCTTTTCACTGTTATGACAACCTTAAAGCCAATGTTTGTAATCTTTTGTTGGATATTTACACTTTTAGATATACAAGGCTTGTAAATGTTTCGTCTAATGTTTCATTGTTTGTTACCTTTTACAAATTTATTGCTCTTCAAAGTCTGACTTTGCACAAGTAACCCATGTAAAAAAATGTACATTTTTCAAAAGTTGTAAATAAAAATAACCTTAAAATTTTGTAGTCAAGCTATATTTTTAGCTCAGGATGAACTTTAAATATTAACTTCTATGGGGATCTTGTATCTATTCATTTCCCCCTTCAAAATAATTATAGTATTATGATATACTATTTCTGGGAGTGGAAAAAAGATAGTAGATACTGTTGGAGAGAACCTTTTTTTACTTCTCAGTCATTTTGATGCTTTCTAAAAAAGCATTTCCACATAATACAAAATTAAATAAGACAACATTACTTCAGTATACATTATGGCCATTCAAGGAAATTGTAATGAGGTGAGGGAACAAACCTGGATATTTACCAGTACCAGTGTCCTTAGAGGCTAAGATCTAAGTTGATCCTGATATCCCACCTCTTAAAGCCCAAGCTTAAAAACAAACAGTACCAAACTATTAAAGTGGTGTTTTAAAGCCCATGGGAAGTTCATACAGGTATCCTCTGCTGTGTTTACTTATAACTGTTTTCTTCTGATGTGCCACCTATCTCATTTTATTTTTTTTTTGCGGTACTAAGGATTGAACTCAGGGGCGTTCCACCTCCGAGCTACACCCCCAGCCCTATTTTTTATTCTTTATTTTGAAACAGGGTCTCACTAAGTTGCGGAGTGCCTAAGTAGCTGAGGCTGGCCGCAAACCCGGATCCTCAGCCTCCCTGAATGCTGGGATTACAAGCGTGTGCCACCACGCCAGGCTCCACCTATCTCATTTTAAAGAGACAAGGACAATGACTTTTTGGGAACTACCTTGTCTTGGTACTTGTTGGGGGAGCTAAATGAAATTAAGTCCTTATGTGTATGCCACTCAAGACGTGAGTAAATGTAGGGGAGTTCTGTCTGCACTGAATACCACATTAGTTGGACTGTTTTATCTAGAGTGATGTCCCTAAATGTGCTATTTTCCCCCAAGTCCCATTTCTGCTTTGAAGAACCCCATTAAATCATTCATTTGGTAGATAATTCAACAGTTAACTTTTTTTGTGTGGGGTACTGGGGATTAAGCTCAGGGGCATTCTTCCTGAGCTATACTCCTAGTCCTACTTTATTTATTTTGAAACAAGGTCTAAGTTGCTGAGGGCCTTGCTAAATGCTGAGGCTGGCCTTGAACCTGTGACCCTCCTGTCTCTGCCTCCCAAGTACCAGGATTACAGGCATGCACCACTGTGCCTAGCTTCAACATTAACTTTTTCATCCTGCTATGGCTGGGTACCTTAATGTTGACACTTAATCATACTTGAAAAAATTTAGGATGAGACTGGGAATGTATTTATTTGTGGTACTAGGGATTGAATACCCCAGGGGAGCACTCTATCACTGAGCCACACCCAGCTTTTTCTTGTGTGTGTGGCATTGGGCATTGCACTTGAGCATTTACCTTTACCTCTGAGCTACACCCCTAGCCCTATTTTTTTTTTTTTTTTTTTTTTTTTTTTGCGGTACTGGGGATTGAACTCAGGGGCATTCTACCTCCGAGCTATACCCCCAGCCCTATCTTTTATTCTTTATTTTGAAACCGAGTCTCACTAAGTTGCGGAGTGCCTCACTAGGTAGCTGAGGCTCGCCACGAACCCGGATCCTCCTGTTTCAGCCTCCCGAATGCTGGGATTACAAGCGTGCGCCACCACGCCCGGCCCCCCTAGCCCTATTTTTAATTCTTTATTTGAAACAGGGTCTCATTAAATTGCAGAGGAACTCACTAAGTAGCTGAGGCTGGCTGCGAACCTGCAATCCTCCTGTCTCAGCCTCTCAAGTACTGGGATTACAAGCGTGTGCCACCAAGTCCTGCTCCCCCAGCTCTTTATGTTTTAGTTTGAGACAGGACCTTAGTTGCTAAAGCTGGCTCCAAACTTGCAATTCTCACTCAGCCTTCCAAGTACTGGGATTACAGGTGCTGGTTTGGGCAGATTAGCATTTCATTTGGTACATCTCCTGAGAAACACTTCCTAATCTCTAATGGGGTAATTCTTTAGAAACATTACAACATAGCTAATAACTGTAACTCCCAAAACACATCCATGGCTGAAGGCACCATAAGCCATTTGTTTGAACACTTTAATGCTAGTTGCCTTTTTGCCCCTTAAAAAAAATTAAATAGGCACCACAGGCTGCCTGCATGTAATCATAACCAAAGTTAACTAAAACAGATTTGCAAAGTCCCTTTTCAAATGGCAGATTTGAACTTGGCTTCAATCTGCACCTGTTGATGTGGCTAAGGGGGTACGATGAAGAACCAAAGTTGGAATTAGAGTCCTTTATATAAGGACTCATCTTGAGCTTCAGAGGTTACTCATAGCAAAGCACTGTGTACTACTAAAAAAAAGAACCCCAATGAAATGCGTATCTCCATTTTGCAATCAAAGGGGAGAGGAAACAATAAAAAAACAGATCTGCTATATATATAAAATCTGAAAACAGTTATTCCTTAGTATAACATAGTTAAGTAATCAAAATAAAACTGCTCACATTCCATGCAGGTTTTAAAGCAAGGTTACTGAATTTAAAATGACTGTTATAAAAGAAGGAGAAAATATAGAAACCAACTAAAGGGATTAAAATGGAACAAGGTTAGCTGCTCACATTTGCCAACCCCATTTCTCAACATTAGTTCACTCTCCAGCAGTTACGCGACTTGGCTCTAATTCTGCATCAGTACCAAAGCTGATATACAAAATTAGGAAATCTGGCCTCACAAAACCAGGAACTAAATTCACATGTACCTGGTTGAAGCCAGCATGTTGGTACATAGGAAAAAAACATGAGTAACTGACTGCAACCTGTTCCCACCTGCTAAGACATTACATTCATCCACATGTGCTTCAGGGTTCAAATACTTTTGTTTGAACACCACCTCCCTCTTCCAAAGACCCAAAGTGTCACTCTTAGGCTGCTGCCCAGAAATAAACACACCACCATTTTGATCAACTTTGGCTCCTTTTTATTCTGGAAGCATACACTAATTCTTTTTATACATTTTTTTTTTTTTTTACATTCCGGAAATAAGCGAAAATAGCAGTTTTAAATATGTTACAAGGTTGGCTTTGGGGGCTTACTAAGCTTTTTGAGAGAGGAACCAGCCAACTGACCTTTTCATCAAAGCACCAATGTATCTTCAGTCTTTTTACCAAGTTCTACCACCGCTGTGGCTGCTTTGGATGTGCAGTACACCCACACCATGTGAAAGCTACAACGGAGAGTCGCTGTGAGTCTCTGCAAGGCACCAAGAACAAACAGTTCAAGCTTCCTTTCTTCAGACTGAATCAGTTTTTGAAACTTTTCAACTGCTCTCTCAGCATGAAGATGAGAATTTGTTAAAATTCATATACCACAAGATACAGTAAATCACTTCCAATATTCTGGAAATCACATGATAGAAGTTATAAATAAATGGACACTAAAATTACGAAAGTTTTACATCATTTAGTTGGTAAGGACATTTACACATACGGCACAATTTACTGTTAAACATTCTATACTTGGCTCCACACAAAGATGAAAATAGATAATACAAAATGATCTGATATTTTCAGCAAGTCTGGAATTAAAACTGCAGTCTCATTAGAGTCAATATTGACTTCACACATTGTTGCAGGTTGCTGTGCTATATATGCATTTTAGGATATGAATTTCTCTCGCAGGGTGAAATTCCACTTGGATGTGTTCTTATTTGTATGAACTACTGAATCTGAGGGACACAGCAATATCAAAGACACAAACAGTTAACTGCACAATATCACCTGCTGGATTACGCTAATACGAGTGGACAGAATTCATTAGGTTCCAATATCTAATAAAGCGCTATATGAAATGAACAAGGTGAAACATCTTAAGAATGAATATCTGCAATCAGAACAAGTAGCATTTAATTAATAAAGCTGCCTCACTAGGCATTTGCAAAATAAATTAGTAAGCTTTCAATTGGCTTGAGGCATAACAAGCTCATAGTGCCCCACTTGGCCTTCCTGTTTGAGCTGATCCAGCAGGTCTTCCTTTCGTCTCTTTCTACCTACCACCAGGTACCTGTCATGGCCCACCCCATGAGACTTACTCTTCAGGCCATACTTCTGAGCAATCTGATGAATTTGCTTCCGCTCGTCATTAGTCAGCTCTGTTGAGAATGTCAAGTCTGTGTGGCTCTCAGAGCGGGCGTAGTTTCTGATGATCTGTTCAATATCTCTCTTGGCAATTTTATTGACCCTCTCTACATCAAGACCAAGCCCTTCTCGCTTATGCTGCTCTTTGACTGAGATAGGCTCCCGTATGCCCTCACCAGATTTCCCTAAACCACCACCCGTCCAACCCATCTTTCTCAGCAGCTGATTTCCTATGTTATCTTCTCTGATTTGTTGTTTGTACGCCTCTTCTGCTGAGCGACCTTGTATTTCGTTTCTTGAAATCACATCTTCAACAGTTCCTTTCTTCAAGTTGTTAATGACGGTTGGCTGGGTCTTTTTGAGGATTTTCACAGCTTCCCCAGCAGCTTCGTATTTGACGGTTTTCTTCACCCCCACTGCTTCTGCAATGACTTCGCTCTCCAGAATCACCTTGCATTTCCAGCGGAGGCCTGTCATCCTTTCATAGACATATTCAACTGTCATCCGGTTAAACTGAGCTGTGTCATTCAGCGTGCACACAGGATTGGAAGAATTCTCATAAACCACGAGATCTTTTATATCTTTCTTCTTTCCTGATCCTCTGGGTGAAGAGCCTGAGTGGCACTGTGAACTTTTGACAGATGGGTAAGTGGGCTGTGTTTTCTGGAGAATTTTTAAAGCCTCATCAGCAGCTGCATGCTTACTGGTTTTCTTGGTTCCATAACCTTCAGCTAAGCAGTGATCTTGCAAAAACACTCGACAACGCCATGTGCGATTTGGCATCATCTCATATTTGTACTCAACTGACATTTTGTTGAAAGAGGCAGAATTGTTAAGGATGCCAATTGCATCATTTGCATTCTCTGTGATGACAAAATTGGTCCAGTGTTTGGCAGATGCGTTAAAAATAGGCTGCCCGGAGGCATCTTTGCCCAGCACCACCAGGTCTTCTGGTGGTTTCAGAGCTGGAGGAAATTCATAGGAAAGCATGCCAATCTGACATACCACAAGGTCCTCTCCAAATGTGTGCTTGAATTTCCGCCGGACCACTCTAACCTCAATACGTTTCTGCAAGAGTTTTACCGCTAGCTCAGTAGCTCGATCCCTGGACCCATTCTTGCTGCCAGCATAACCTGTAGTTAAGTAGATATTTTGGCATCTAACTTCACAAGCGTAACCATCTGTTAGTAGTTTTTTATTTTTGGGGATGTCAGCAGGAGGAATTTCTTTTAAAGGAGCGTATATGTACTCAGGATTTGTCTTACAGGCCTGAATACAACGAGTTAACATGTATGTATAATTAATCTTATCAGATCCAGAAGTCATCTCTGGATTAGAAAGGTTCTTCCATATAGTCGCTGCTAACTTTTCAATAAAATACTGCTTCTCGGCTAGCACTGACTCAGGATATGTCTGTGACAGTGAAGGCTCGGGAGCTGACTGAGAGTTTGCCTGTTGGGATGTGCTGCTCGGGGCAGGGTTCCCACTGTCAAAATACATGTTGGTTGTTGCAGGCTGGTCTTTTGTGAAAAGAAATCCTGATGAATCGCAATACTGAGAATTCCCATCTTGTACACTGAAAGAGTCTTGAGTATAATCTTGGTAGATATTTCTTGGCATGCTGGAAAAATGTGTTTGTTCATTTACCTCTTTTGTTTGAGGGCCATAAGGATCTTCCTGTCTTTCATCGTTTGAACTACTAGCTACAAAATGGACAGGCTCAAAACGAGGTCTCGCATGGAATTTGGAACCGGCTTGCTTTTTAGGAGGATTTTGACCTACAGAATGAGTGAAATTTACAATTCATTAAAATGGGAATATTTCAAAAGAACCAAGCAGGAAAATAGTACCAACCACATTATTTGCAAGCTGCATTGTTGGTACAAGATATGTCCCATCACAAAAGCACTTCAAGTCATTTGGGTGAAGGGACTCATCAATGTAAAATACCATAATGAGGGTGTGGTCCTATCCTTCCACATGTAAAGGAAGACTATTGATAGGAGACATACCAACGAATCAAGGATGCAGGACACCACTGCATATGGCTGATAGATGCTTTTGCACCAAATGACCTAATACACAGGTGAAATGTACTCTTTACCTGTATTGAAAGGTGAAGTGTACCAGAAGGGTATTCCAGTACAACCTCTTACCACCTGTGCTAAAAAGCTCACCAAAGGACTGCAAATGGAATAGTTGGCTCTAATGCAACAGAGATGATGACCAGAGGCATTTACAAACACTTTCTCTTTTGCATCATAGGTGAGTGACTCTGTGATGGTGTTTTACACAGTTGTGACTAGAAATTGAAGAAAAAAAAATCTGCTGGGCGTGGAAGCATATGCTTGTAATCTCAGTACTTGGGAGGCTGAGGCAGGAGGATTGCAGGTTCCCAGCCAGCCTCAGCACTTAGTGAGACCCTCAGCTACTTAGTGAGATCCTCTGCAACCTGTTTCAAAACAAAAGAATAAAAAAATTAGGACTGGGGATGTAGCTCAGAGGTAGAATGCCCCCGGGTTCAATCTCCAGTACTGAAAAAAAAATCTATCAAAAAATGTCCAAAGGTTTTTAACATCAAAACCTTAGTTCTGACCTGTTCTGCACAAAAAAGGGTCTGCTGTATTTTATTTCTAGAACAAACAACTACAAACTAATGATTTATGGGGACTACCAAATTTAAGGCTATAGAAGAACTGTGTTGAGGCTATAACAGACACTACCGATTTCTCCCTGGTAACACTGCTCAGTAGAAAGCTGGCCCATTGTGGACCCATCCAAGAGGATTTAGTGATTTAGATGCCCAAATGCTCATAGTGTAAGGCTGTTCTATTTAGAGGGAGGTTCCATGGAAGGATAGTATTATAGCATGACATATATTGCTCATTTTCAGTTTTAATTAACATCCTCAAAAAAAACTATACACAAATTTTTATCTGTAAGAACCAATGTTAGCAGTGTTATTTAAAACCACATAGAGCGCTCATTAAAAAAAAAAAGCCACATTGTTTCTTCAAACAACCCCACCCCCCCAGAGATAAGTTTACTCACCATCATAAGTGGAGAGGTGGCGTTTCTGCCCTTTGGAAGGTTTGGACAGCATCAGATCATATGAAGGCATCTCCCCAATATCAATACCTTCAGCCATTTGGAGAATTTTTTCCATTAAGCGTGGGCTGTACCTATTTAGGTTAATACAACCTACAGTTAAAACATGGAAGGATGTAGTTTTATAAAAAGCTTCTAAATGAGTCAGTCTTAACATTGCTCCCATAGAATCTTATCACGAGGGTATCTTGGCTATAAAACCAAAGAAGTAGCCCTAAAATATTTACCTGTCAATGAGTAACTATGTTATTCATTAGGAATCAAGATTTTTTTTCAGCATGAGGACATACAAATATAAAATTGAGAAATTTAGCCAAGACCTTATCGTGTGTGTGTGTGTGTGTGTGTGTGTGTGTTTGTTACTGGTGATTGAACCCAGGGACATTCTATCTCTGAGCTACACGTCCAGCCCTTTTTTATTTTGAAAGAGGGTCTCACTAGGTTTTTGAGGGCCTCAATAAGTTGTTGAGGGTGGCCTTCAACCTACTATCCTCCTGTCTCAACCTCCCAAGTATTGAGATTACAGGTGTGTGCCTTCATGCCTGGCTTTATCTTTTAATCTGAATTGAAAATATCAGTGTATGCCAGGCTTAGTGGTGTACATATGTAGTCCCAGGGACTCAAGAGATTGAAGCAGGAGGATTGCAAGTTTGAGGCCAGCCTCACCAACTTAGTGGGACCCTGTCTAAAAATAAAAAGGGCTGGGAGCCAGGTGTGGTGGTGCATGCTTATAATCCCAGTACTTGAGAGGCTGAGACAGGAGGATCACAGGTTTGAGGACAGTCTCAACAAGTAAAGAGACTCTCATCAACCAAGTAAGACCTTGTTTCCAAATAAAAATAAAATAGGTCTGGGGTGTAGCTCAGAGGTAGAATGCCTCTGGGTTCAATCCCAGTACCACACACACACACACATACAAAAAAAAAAAAAAAAAGGCTCAATAGTAGCACCCCTGGGTTCAATTCCCAATATAGAAAAAAAAAATCAGTATAAACTCATGATTTATTTTTCCCTTTTATCTATATATTATATGTAAATAAATTTATTTGTATATGTATAGAAGTACTAAGAGTGTCAAGAGCTACTAAGAGGCTATCATCTGGACTGTGGTCACTATCATCTCTCATAGAATCAGGACAGCCGTGGTGGTGCACACTTGTAATCCCAGTACTTGGGAGCCTGAGACAGGAGGATCAGAGATTCACAGCCAGCCTCAGCTATTTAGTGAGGCCCTCTGCAACTTAGTGAGACCCTGTTTCAAAATAAAGAATAAAAAAAAATAGGGCTGGGGGTATAGCTTGGCAGTAGAATGCCCCTGGGTTCAATCCCTAGTACCGCAAAAAAAAAAAAAAAAAAAAAAAAAAAAATAGGAATCAAGGTCCTTAGAAAAGTAGCTCCATCCAAGTCTGGGGTGGGAAATGTCTAATATGAGCCTGGGAGATCCTCTTGCACCTAGAAACAAGGAAGTTGTCAAGGACCACAGGAGATGTATCAAATGAACTCAAAAGCCAATCTGAATACATTCCAACTGGCAACATGAGTCAACCTGAGCATCAGTAAGGACAATAATCACAATGAACTAAAACTTATTAAATATGTTGAAAATCCATTGTTCATAATACTTACAAACCCATTATTGGTCACTTTTGGAGGAAGGAGGGAATCAGGTCATTATTCTGGAAACAAGTAAATATTAAAGAAAGCAAACAAGCATGTATCCTGCATTTTCCTGTATAAATTGTATCTTAAAGCTACCAAAGAATTGAAGAAAATCTCTTTTATGAAAACATTCCAGCCTAATAAAGGAATGATAAGACTATTAACATGTGCAAGCCATATTAAAGTAATAAATGATCACCAATGGCTGCTAAATATATTGGTGAAACCCTGATGGGGAGAACCCAGAAACAGACTCACACAAACATTCTGCAACTAATGATTGACAAAGGTGCAAAAACTAATGAAAGGATAGCCTTTGTAGCAAATGGAGTTGGAACAAGTGGGCACCTGCAGGCACAAACAAACAAACCACAACCTAACTCTCACACTTTATACAAAAAATAACTCAAACCGGGTGTGTTAGCCCTGCCTGTAATCCCAGTACTCAGGAGGCTGAGACCAGAGGATCACAGATTTGAGAACAGCCTCAGCAAGTTAGAAAAGCTCTCAGCAACTTAATGAGATCTGTTCAAAATAAAGGGGTGGGGAGAAACCTTGGAGGTAGAATGCCCCTGGGTTTAATAGCACTAAGAGTAAGACATTAAATACATAGCCTTTGATACAATATAAGAGGACATACATGGCATCGTTGTGTGTGTGTGTGTGTGTGTGTGTGTGTGTGTGTGTGTGTGTGTGTGTTGGGATTGAACCCAGGGGCATTCTATGTGTGCGCGCGTGCTGGGATTGAATCCAGGGGAGTTATACATCCCCAGCCCTGTTTCATTTTTATTTTGAAATAGGGTCTCACCAAGTTGCGGAGAGTCTCACTAAATTGAGGCTAAGCTGAGGCTGGTTACAAACCTGAGATCCATCTGTCTAAGCCTCCCAAATACTGGGATTACAAGCATGTGCCACCACACTCAGTTCCTGGCCTTTTGTTTTGAGACGAGATCTTACTAAATTGCAGAGGCTGGCCTTGAACTTGTGATCCTCCTGCCGTAGCTTCCTGAGTAACTGGGATTACACGCACGTGTCACCATGCCCAGCTCAAAACACTTTTTTAAAATTTATTTTTGTGGTCCTGGGGATTGAACTCAGGGGCATTCTACCTTGGAGCTATACCCCCAGCCCTACATTTTATTCTTTATTTTGAAACAAGGTCTCACTAAGTTGCAGAGTGCCTCACTAAGTAGCTGAGACTGGCCGTGAACCCGGATCCTTCTGTCTCAGCCTCCCAAATGCTGGGATTACAAGCGTGCACCACCGTGCCCAGCTCAAAACACTATTTATGAAGTACTTTTTGCCCTCCAAATACTTGAATCTAAACCTAATCAAGCCCCTAACTCCCAGAAATATTTAAAACCTATCACAATAATATAACTAGCCAAATCCAGAATGAGGAACACTATGTAACAACCCAATTTCTTCAAGTAATTAGTATGAAAATAAAGTGAGAGGGATAAATGGTTATAAGAAAACAGATTAAAAAGCTGGGCATAAGCCGGGCGTGGTGGCGCACGCTTGTAATCCCAGCATTCGGGAGGCTGAGACCAGAGGATCCGGGTTCGCGGCCAGCCTCAGCTACCTAGTGAGGCACTCCGCAACTTAGTGAGACTCGGTTTCAAAATAAAGAATAAAAAATAGGACTGGGGGTGTAGCTCGGAGGTAGAATGCCCCTGAGTTCAATCCCCAGTACCGCAAAAAAAA
>PVLC010017590.1:0-33514 GCA_004027655.1 Graphiurus murinus
TTTGGCGGTACTGGGGATTGAACTCAGGGGCATTCTACCTCCGAGCTATACCCCCAGCCCCATTTTTTATTCTTTATTTTGAAACCGAGTCTCACTAAGTTGCGGAGTGCCTCACTAGGTAGCTGAGGCTGGCCACGAACCCGGATCCTCCGGTCTCAGCCTCCCGAATGCTGGGATTACAAGCGTGTGCCACCACGCCCGGCTCGTACTACATTTTTATTATCCCTCCATCTGTTGGCGGACCACCTAGGTTGTTTCCATAATTTAGGTGTTGTGAATTGTGTTGCTATTAGCACGGGTATGCATGCATCACTATAGTATTCTGACTGTGAGGAGTGGATGGCTAGGTCATAGAGTGGGTCCATTCCTAGTCTTTTGAGGAGCCTCCACTGACCTCCACAGAGGTCATTAGGAAGGAAAGAGGATGAGACATAAATAGAAAACTGACTTTCCCACATGCAAAACCATAAGAATTTGTGCTCGTTATCCCTTAAATTAAATTAGCACTATTTCACGACACTTTGTCCAACCTCAAGGTAGACTTTACAGAGCTTGAAAAGAACCTATAAAAGGGCTTCTCTTGGAAAGGCAGCTTATATATAATAAGTAATTGAAAGGTAGAACACATTACCAGCTATGCATTGAAACCTTAAAAACTATGGATAATATGTATGCAAGAGATGAACAAGAGAAATGGCATATTTGAGCTTTAGCCTTGTCTTTTAATGGTGATGTCATTAGATAATCCAGTATTTCTAAGTTGTGTGTGCAGAACATAGATCATGAGCAACAACTAGAAACACCATTGTAGTCATTATCTTTCTTATTGATGACTGTATTGTCACCTCCCAAGCCTCAGATTAGGCCCAAATTTGGACATTTTCTTTCTAATTAGATAGTTAATCTGTTATAGGGCCAAGGAATTACCAATGTTGGATGTACTGTAGCCTCTGACACAAGGTTCTCTTAGTAGATACTCAAAGGGTACTTGTTAAATTCTTGATTGTGGCTTTCATTAAGTAATCATCATCCCCAAATTCTCAAGGTGCCTCATAGCCTTCGACACTCTTTAAAATGTCCCGTGTCTATTCTTTACATCAAATAACTATACATACCAAATTGAAATCAGCTAGGGAGATAAAAATCTTGTCAATTATTATTATTATTATTTGTGTGTGTGTGTGTGTGTGTGTGGTACTGGGGATTGAACTCATGGGTATTCAACCTCCAAGCCATACTCTGAGCTCTATTTTATTTTTACTTTGAAACAGGGCCTCACTAGGTTGATGAGTCTCACTACTTGCTGAGGCTGTCCTCAAACCCGTGTTCCTCCTCTTTTAGCCTCCCAAGTACTGGGATTACAGGTGTGCACCATCATACCCCGCATCAGTTGTTCTTTTTTACCTCATCATTTGGATTTAATATCATTGCATGCTCACATTGACTTCTTTTTCCGTAATTGAATTGCAGTTTGACTTTGTTAACTAGTTCCCTCGTTATGCTGGTGTCCATGCACAGTGGATCTCACCATCTGGACGCCACTGAGAGAACAAAGTCTGAGTCAGAGGTGACCTTGCAAATTCATTTTGGGAGATTTAACTCATGTCAACATACTAAATTTTCATTTTGTAGTAATCGACTTGGAAAATAGTTTCTCACAAATGCTGCCTTTTCTTTAAAGCAACAGGTCTGAACTGTTAATTTTGCTCATTGGAGAGTTTTTATTAAATCCTAAAATGATGTATTGCTTAGTGAAAAGCCTGTGGGGAGGTGGCTTCTTTGAATTAATGCATTAATGTTGCTTTGTTTTGAGAGGAGGTCAAAATTAGTCCTGAAGATAGACATTTAGTTAGAATGACACTAAAGTCATATTGTCCTCAAGAATGAATAAATGCTGTCGACTGAACCGTCAGTGTCAGTTTGGAGGTGTTTGACACAGCGCATCCTGATGTACCCATCCAGGCCCCCGCTCAGCACTGCCTTTTATCCCGAGGGCACCCCGGCTTTCCTCTTCAGACCTGCTCAGTCCCTACACACATGTGCAAAGGCTCCTCCCAATTTTCACCTCCTAATAAGTCTAGGAGCAAGAAACAGCAATCCCACCATGTCCCCAGCCCTCATTAATTACTCCTCTGTTTGTGTATTTTGCTTTTGATTTTCGCACCACTGTGCCCCTCTTCATGGGATTTATTTTGCTTGACATTTGTCCTCAGTGGTTGAGCAGTAGGGTTCTTGCTGGTAGCAAGAAGCAGCTGGAGAGCCTCGCCATCTCTCAATTTGCCTCTGTTAGCACTCGCTGGGTGCTAGGTGCAGAGCAGACGCTGGGCACATGTGAAAGCCTTGAAGGACAGCTGAGTCCCGCCCTCAGGTGCATCCAGGACACATGGCACTTTCCAGTCTGCTGGCATTGGAATGAGCACTCCTCCTCATTTGCTCTGTTGGCACCTAACACTTCAGGAGGACTTCTTCTCAGCAGGAGACTCTAGAAAGAGGTCAGCTCCACTTGGCTGTTTGTGACTACCCTAGAAGGGCACCAGGATGGAGAATCAGGAAATCAAACACAATTTTCAAATACCTTCAGAGCCCCAAATGTTCCCAACTTGAATTTGATTGTTTGCTTTAAAGTTAATTTTTAGCCAGGCATGGTGGCACATGCCTGTAATCCCAGTACTTGAGAGGCCAAGACTGGAGGATCACAGGTTCAAGGCCAGCTTCAGCAACTCACTGAGATCCTTAGCAACTTAATGAGACTCTATTTCAAAAAAGAAAAAAAGGGGGAGGGGGCCTAGAGGCATAGCTTGGAGGTAGAATGCATCTGGGTTCAATCTTCAGTACCAGAAAGTAAAAAATAAAAATTTTTAAGAAGTTAGTTTTTGCCGGGCGTGGTGGCACATGCTTGTAATCCCAGCATTCGGGAGGCTGAGACCGGAGGATACGGGTTCGCGGCCAGCCTCAGCTACCTAGTGAGGCACTCTGCAACTTAGTGAGACTTGGTTTCAAAATAAAGAATAAAAAATAGGGCTGGGGGTATAGCTCGGAGGTAGAATGCCCCTGAGTTCAATTCCTAGTACCGCAAAAAAAAAAAAAAAAAAAAAAAAGAAGAAGTTAGTTTTCAGAACATGGAGTATCCTCATAGTCAAATGTCATGTTCCTCAAAGCCTGTCTGGAACAGTGGAAAGGGCGAACCCTGGTGGTGGAGGAACATGGATTTCAGGCCTATTGCTTGTGTCACAAGGAGAACATTGTGTTTGAGTGACAGCTCAGCTCTGGTGCATATGTAGTTCTGAATTTTCTTGGGTCACAGCAGCTGTCACAGCAACTATTAGCACTAACTGAAAGCTTACACTACACTCAGCACTCAGCAGAAAGTCACTTTTTAAATGTATTATTTCATGTACTTGTGGCCTTATTATGATGAGAAGTAACTTGCCCCAGGTGCTACCACTACTAAGACACAGAGCTGACATTTGAGTCCAGGTTGGTAGAATATACATAAAAAAAGAAAGACTAAAGTAACAGAATTTTATACAAGATTAGGATGGAGATATAAATATGGATATGATTATCCATATGTTTGTGTGTATAAATATATTTCAAAAAGCACAGATGTCCTGTTATATAATATATAATATATAATATTTCGGGGAAAATAATATATAGTATATAATACTTTGGTGATCTGTATTTTTACAGCATCAAATTATAATATATATATATAAAACCTGATAATCTGAGATATATAAAATCTGACATATATAAACATACACAAATAGACCAGAAGCACAGTACAGAAAACCAAAATAATATAAAATATATTTAAAATATAAAACTTTTGTAGTTTTTGTTCTTCTGCCCCCCAAAATACACACACACAATTTATAGATTATTTATATATGAATCTTATTCCATAAAAGTAGAGCTCATTGAAATATTTCAAATGTATATTATATATAATTGAATAATCATATAATATACTTATTCAAACATATATAAAATATTATATATCCTAAATAATTAAATATGACTTTTCTATATATGATACAATATGTAATATTGCATATATATAACTATTTTATATATTTTATATATATTTCAGTGGTTTGTGTTTCTGGGTCTTTCACTCTGAAAAATAGCATAATCAAGCATTGCATGGTGTCATAAAGTAATAGCTCTCTCTTTCGTGCTGCCTTGAGCTGGAAATGCCCTTTTCCTTAGAGAGGAAGCAGTCAGTAAGAAGTCTCTGGCTAGGGTGCCACAGTGACCAGCGGCTTTCCCATTTCCAGGGACGATGGCGCCAGCCCTCAGCTCTTGCATTTCCTCAGGAGAGGGCCACTTGCTAGCATGGCAGCTGTCGGTGGAGCGGAGGCTGGTGCTTCCCAGCGATGCTAAAAGAGAAGGCCTGGTGGAGGCCATCGGCCCACCTCCTAAAGACAGAGTAAACATAGATGACAGTGGCACCCCAGTCAGTCCTGGGTTAGAAACGCCATGATGCGCCCAGTGCACTGGACCACAGACCCTTTCCTTGCCCTTCCACTGCTGACCCTGAGCAACAGAGAGAGGACAGGAGACCTGATGCTCGCAGGACTAGGATGGGACTTTGAATGTCCTCAGGTTCCCAGCAGAGTGCTACTGCCTCTCTTCAAAGGCCACTGGCAGAACACATCTGCATCCCAGCTGGCTGTTCCTGTTTCTCTGAGTTCTCCTCTATTCTTCAGATAAGATATCTATGACCCCATACCCAATCCTATGACTCCCCAGCTTGCTTCCTGGAAATAGCTGTGCTTTCTCGTAAATGGAAGACTATGTTCTAACCCTCTTTTGATCCATTTTGTTATAAAGAAGTATTAGGGGTGGTTATCTATTTTTAAGTTTATTCTCTTAAAACTCTGTATGTGTGTGTAACTGGGAATTGAACCCGGAGACTCTACCTCTAAGATAAACTCTCAGCCTTATTTTATTTTGAAATAGGGTCTCTTTGAGTTGCCAAGGCTGGCCTCCAACCTGTGATCCTCCTGTCTCAGTCTCCCAAGTACTGGGATGACAGATGTGTATCACTGCACTCAGCTCGCTTGAAGCATATTTTTAAAGAAGTCATATGTAGACTTATTATTCTGAGGTAACTATTTTCCCTGTACACAGGACTCTATTTTAAATATGCTTTATTGGTGCATTGTAATTATACATCATAATAAGGTTCAGAGTGATAGAAACAACGCGCTTGATGTGTTTCCCTCCACATCCCGGCCTGCTCCCTCGTCCTCCCCCTCCCCGTAAGTACATATTCTTCAGATTGGCATGGATAACTGTATAGTGATGCATGCATATGCATGTCAATAGCAGCACAATTCACAATAGCCAAATTATGGAACCAGCCTACGTTTCCATCAACAGATGAATGGATCACAAAACTGGTATATACATACAAAGGAATTTTATTCAGCCATAAAGAACAAAATCATGTCATTGACAGGACTCTCTTAAGAAAGGGGAATAGTTGATTGGAGAAGGTTTGCTTGGGCCAGGGAGAGGCAGAAAGGGAAGTTACAAAGTTCAACTGCTGGTTTTGTTTCTAGTCTTTTAAGTGGATTGAATTTAGAGTGTGGCCTCTCTCCTTAGCTGGAGATTTGGAGAATTATTGACACGAAGTTAGGTTTTTGCCATGTAAACAAAAGGGACAATTTTGAAAGCAAAATTCCTGAGGCATTAGAGTTCCTCTCTGAGCAAGATTTCTGCTTGGCTTACAGCAGAGTGCTCAGCACTCGTGTGAAAGAGTTTATGCAGAGGTATCAGGACGGAAACAAGTCAGTTGAGTGTTAAGTGGACAGAGATTGAGGGCAAAATGTTCTTCCTTTGGACATGCTTACATTCAGATTTGATCTGCACAAATGGATACTAAGTCCAGGGGTCACGCTTATGCCATCTTTGGTGTGATTATTGGTATAAACAACACATCCTCACCTGTCTCATCATATCTTCGGAATCTAGACTTGGGGAATCATTATAGCCCAACTCTGTGGTGTCAATGCCTGCGTCCCGCTTTCAGATAGTCCCTTCAGATTTCCTCAGAGTGAAACATCAAATCCACATATTTATCCTAGGCTTCCTGAAATTCCAACTGTGAGAGCAAAATTTCCCATTTGAAATAATTAGGGAGAAGCCAGACATGGTGACACATGCCTATAATCTCAGTGCTTGGGAGTCTGAGACAGGAGGTTCACAGGTTTGAGGCCAGCCTCAGCAACTTGGTGAAACTCTCAGCAACTTAGTGAGACCCTGTTTCAAAATTAAAATAAGGCTGAGAGGGGCATAGTTTGGGAGGTAGAATGTCCCTAGACTCAATCCTCTGTACCAAAAAAGAACAAAAGCAACAACAAAAAAGAAACAAAGGAAGGAAGGGAGGGAAGAAGGAAGGAAAGAAGGAAGGAAGGAAGGAAGGAAGGAAGGAAGGAAGGAAGGAAGGAAGGAAGGAAAATTTGGGAGAGATATAAGACAGTGCATCACTAATACAGATTTGTTTCCATCTGTGGAGTTTCAAAGGGAAACCACCTGAAGGGTTGGTTCTCAGGGAAGGACAGCTCAAGGAGGAGAAAGGGACATGGAAGCAAATGAAGAACATTCTAGAAGAGTTTCCATCTGGGAAATGCAGAGCCTGGTTCAGTAGAATAGTCTATCATGTGCACTATGGCCGACACAGACCACTGTCCTGCGTGGCCTCCCTGGGCCCTCTGGCAGGGCTGCCATGGTCAGTGCCCAGCTCAAGGTGCCTTGGATGTCAAAAGATTGTAGCCAGGGCCCCAGTGTTGCCAGCATCAGGCAAATATGCAACAGTTTGGTGATGGGTGTGCCGCTCCAAGGCTAAAGGCACGTTCCAAAGGTGTTGCATGGATCTTGCCAAGTCCTGGGGAGCCGGCTGGATGGAGCTTGTGGTGCAGAACCACTTGCTGCTGGCCGCCTCTAGTCCTCCACACCCCAATACCCCAAGACAGCAAGCAACTTTCTTAGCACTTTTTACAAGGACAGTTTTCACAGCCCATACCTCTTTGTGAGATCATGTGATTTTATAGATCTCTCTCCTTCACAATGAATTCCCTTTTAGAAATCCTCCAGGGCCAGGATGCAGAGAACCCTAAGATAATGACTGAGGCTGGCTTGGTGCAGAGGGCTTGCCTGTGCTGTCTTCTTCCTCACCAAAAATTTGTCATGAAATAATGACACCCCCCCCCCCCAAGCATAACATCTGGGGCTGTTAAAGCTTCTTGCTACCTGACCTATTTCTCCTTATCTTAACCTAAGCCTTAGAAAACCCAAAAGGGAGTTATAAATAGAACTAGCATTTTCTTTAAACATTTAGAGACTCCTCCTCTCTTGAATGAGGCCGAAGAGGGCTCTTTAATATGCGACTCCTTCCTCTCATCTTTCTGGCAGTCTTAAAATGTTCAAAGCTCACAGAAGTCATTCCAGGCTGAAAGCAATTAAGATCAAATACCAGCAAGCTAAAAATAAGTATTCTACCCTCCATAGAAGTTATTGGATATTTCTCTCAACCTTTCTGGTCAGGTGGCCTTTTAGTGAGAGAGAGATGCTAACTGTGGCTGTGGGCAGATTCAGTGCAAGAACAGTAAATAATTCAAAAATAGCTACACTCAAGTGCTAAGCAATTTGGCTTGTCTCAGAACTTAAAGATTTTTTTTAAATGGTGATGCAGGCCAGACTTCAAGGCCAGCATCATGTGACAGCATTGCAGCTACGGGACACTGGCTCAGCACCTCTCTTTACCAGAGCCACATCTTTGGGTTTCCTTAGAGAACAGCCTCACCCCACGAGGAGTCCATGCAGCTGAGTGGGACCATCCAGTGCTCTGGATTAAGGGTGAGAAGAAAAATGAGCCCCAGCTTTGCAAGTCAGAGACTCGAGGTGGGTACTTTTGCTGGAACCACTGAAGAAAGAAAATCTGTATGCGTGGACTGTTTCAGCCAGTGTCCTCCCTGTTGTCAACCAAATGCAGACTTACAACCCAGGGAAAAGAGACTGATTTGTTCACAGGATGGTGCATACATATGTACAGGTTCATGTATACAGAGAGGCGGTGTTATACCTGCTCTACGCAGGGCTGGAAATCCTTGGGGCATCATGACAGGGAGCAGAGAGCAGAAGGAACCAAGGGAGGTCAGAGCCAGGCCCTGCAGCTGGGTGAGGCCCACACACAGGTCTGTAGTCCCAGGGACTCAGCTCCTCCTGCCTTGCCTCCAAATATAGTTGCCTCTGGCACATGAGGTCTGTGGACATTTTAAATCCAAAACATAACAGATTTCTAAGCTGGTAGGAGTAAACCTATGGGCAAAATTTGTCAGAAAGTAAAGCCGATGCAGAAGACAGCACAGCCACATAGTTGAATGAAATTTGGTCCTGTCAATAGCCTTTGAGCACCCTGATCCAATTGTACCCGAAACCTTTCAGCTACTGAGCCAAATTTCCACTTTGTTATTAGCTTAATTTGGGCTTCTGGTAACTGAGTTGTGAATAGCACATCCTTTTTATATATCCTTTGCCTCTTCCTCAATTTTCATCTTTTTCTGAGGGGTTCTTTATATCTGACCCAATTTGGTTATTTTTTTAAAAAATCTTTGGCTAATGATTTCCTTTTAAAGTTGCATGTATCTATTTATTTAGTTTGCAAAAGCAAAGCATTGTTTTTCCTGATAAAATTAAAACATGCTGCCAGGTGTGGTGGCACAGTTCTGTAATCTTTAGTACTTGGGAGGCTGAGACAGGAGGATCACGTTTTCGAGGACAGCCTTAGCAACTTACTGAGACCCTGTTTCAAAAATAAAATATGGAATTAAAAGAAACTAAGAGACAAAGGCAGTTAACCATCTGCTTTCAATTCTGCAGTAGATAGCATAGAGGTGTCACCTCAATTTCATGAATTCAGAAAAGGAAGATGGCATTTATAAAGATGGTAAAGGGCTGGGTCAGGTCCACAGAATATTGTCCATTAACTTCTGACTTATTTGGTTGTAATCATGTCTCAGTGGCTTTGTCTTCCTCCCAGGTCCCAGGAAGCCCAGGACACAATCCTTACAACACGCACACTTGTTCACATAGGACTTTTCCATGTTCTTCCCCATCTACAGGCATTTCACCCCATTACTGACCAGGGAGGAAGAATTTCATTTAACCTACCCTGTCGTCTAATGTCAGTGGTCCTAGTGTAGAATCTGTGCTCAGAAACTATTTGCAGAACCACACAAGTTTGGCCACATTTTTACTCAAAGTGTACTTTGGTCACACACAGCCAGCCCTTCAGCGATGTTCTTTGGGGCACCCTCCAGCTGGGTTCTGCCACAGTGCATCAGTGATTCAGAAATCAGGAGGCGCTTCTCATCCAGTTGCACCGGGAATTCCTCTTTGCAGATGGAAGACTACCCAAAAGGATCTATGTCCGGTCCTTCCCCCGATCCACTGATGGGGCAATTAAAAAATGCCCACAAGATAGGCAGCCAGGTGTGGTAGTGCACACCTATAATCCCAGTACTTGGAAAGCTGAGACAGGAAGAGCATAGGTTCTAGGACAGCCTCAGCAATGTAGCAAGACTCTCAGAAACCTAGCGAGACCCCGTTTTAAAGCAAAAAATAAAAAAGAGCAGGGAGTGTAGCTTGAAGACAGAAATGTCTCTGGGTTCAATCCCAGTGCCTCCCCCCCCCCCAAAAAAAAAGATGGTAGGTTGGTAGGTGATCCATGAGGACCTGGAGAACAAGAGAGAAGGAAACAATAGGTGAACAATATTTTTTTTTTTTCCAGAATAAAGAAGTAGGAATTGCCTTAGTGGCAGGAACAAAAACAACCCGTCTCCCCACAGAGAGGCCAACGAGAAGCGAGCCAGGCAGCCTCACGGGCATGCGCGCCATGACATACTGAGTTGAGGAATGAAGGTGGAAGGGGAGGGGCTTATGGAGAGAATGGATCTGAAGCCACAGAGTTGTACTCTTGGGAAGCATGGAGAAGCCGGGGGCTTGGGAACGCTAGCCCTGAAGATGTAAGGCTCCACCGCACACAACAGGCAACATCCCACAGCTGGTTAGCAGTTCACCCTAGAGAAGCCAACTGTGTGGAGCCAAGCTAGGCAGAGGACACACTGCCTTCAGTCCTGCAAGGAAACGTTTCTTTTCTCTTTCTGCTACAAAATAGTTAATTGTTTCCCTGGTCCCAAGGCTCCTTAGCACCCAGTTCTTGGGATCCTATCTTATTTCCTCCACATGAAGCCAGCAGGGGAGGAGGCGTGTTCTCTTTTCCTCACCCGGGACACCTTGCAGTAAGTTATCTAAATAAATATAAGTTTTGTTGTTCTCATTCCTAAGCCAACCAACGTGAATCAAAAAGCCTCACTGAATGTCTTTGTGTGTGTGTTAAATGTGATGGGGATTATGGTTTGAGGAGCAAGAGAAGAAAAACTGAACAATTGGGCTTATCTAGAGTGATGAGGGCCCGGGCATAGCGGCACACACCTGTAATCCCAGTGCTTAGGAGGCTGAGACAGGAGGATTGCAGGTTTGAGGACAAACTTAGCCACTTAGTGAGGCCCTCAGTAATAAGCGAGACCATATTTTAAAAAAATTTTTATGGTACTGGGGGCTGAACTTATTGGTGTCCTACCTCTGAGCTACAATCCCAGCCTTTTTTTATTTTTTGTCTTAAAACAGGATCTCACTAATTTACTGATAGTCTTACTAAATGAGAATTGTCTCCAACCTGTGATCCTCCTGTCTCAGCCTCCAAAGTACTAGAATTACAGGCCTGTGCCACCACTGCTGGCTCATAATTTCAATTTTCACTTTTACTTCTTTTGCATCCTGGTAGTAACTGCTACAATCTACATTGATACAAGTTGGTATAATCCTCACTAGATTCAGGAAAGTAAAGGAATAATGTTGAACAACTGCCTACCCCAGGGCCTTTTTACTGCAACTAAATATGACAAACATCAAAAAGATATTTATACTTTCAATTATTATCTAAAATCAAAACAAATGCCAAACAAAAATGGGCAATTGAACTCAACAGATACTTTTCAAAAGAAGAAATACAAATGGCCAAGAAATACACTTAAAAATGCTCAACATCATTAACAATCAGGAAAATGCAAATCCAAACTACACTGAAATTCCATCTAACCTGGTTAGAATGGAAATTGTCAAGAATACAAACAATAAGCTGGGCGTGGTGGCACACGCTTGTAATCCCAGCATTCCGGAGGCTGAGACCGGAGGATCCGGGTTCGCGGCCAGCCTCAGCTACATAGTGAGGCACTCCGCGACTTAATGAGACTTGGTTTCAAAATAAAGAATAAAAAATAGGGCTGGGGGTATAGCTTGGGGGTAGAATGCCCCTGAGTTCAATCCCCAGTACCGCAAAAAAAAAAAAAAAAAGAATACAAACAATAATAAACGCTGGAGAGGATATGGGGAAATAGGAACTCTTATACATTGTTAGTGGGATTATAAAGTAGTACAACCATTATGGAAATCATTATACAGGTTCCTCGAAAGACTAGGAATGAAACAACCCTATGAATTAAACCACCCTTTTAATTCCTAAAGAATTAAAGTTGGAATACTACAGTGATCCATGCATATCCATGTTTGTTATAGCATGACTCGTAATGGCCAAGATTCATCGACAGATGAATGGATAAAGAAATGTGGTATATCCACACAATGGAGTTTTACTCAGCCATAAAGAACAAAATTATGTCATTTGCAGGAAAATGTATGGAACTAGAGAATATGGTGCTAAGTGAGATCAGCCAGTCTCAGAAAGTCAAGGATCATATGTTTTCTCTTGTGTGAAAGCTAGAGAGAAAATAGAAAACAAAAGGGACTTCAGATTAATGAGGAGAGAGACCAATAAAATAGTGAAAGGGGACTGAGGGAGGGAAGTGGGGAGAGGGAAAAGGAAAATTGAAGAAGGAAGTGGTTAACATAATGATATGCCCAGGTGTGAAGGTCTCACTATCATTCTCACTAACATGTATGGGGAGACACACAAGTACACAGCATACCAAGTGCTGTGTACTTGTGTGTTTGCATCACTTGAACCTCACTCTAATTACAATGCATCAATAAAAGTAAAATGTCCCCACTTTTCAGTTACTCTATACAGTCAAAATAAATGCTGCAGACTATGGCAACACTCCCCTCTGTGAAAGTGTGGGCTCGCTGGCAGGGTGAGGTGGCCTTTCTGTCCAGTGCTGGGGGATGTGGTGTTGCCAATGCTGTTGTGGGGGAGAAAACGTGTTCTGTGCTCGATACACCTGTGAAATGAAGGCATAAAAAGTGAAACCAGGCTGGTTACCAAGGCCCTGTGGTCTTTAACATGCTGGTGTCATTGCAGGTCTCTAAACCAGGACTCCATGCAGTGCTCCTCAAAGGTGTTTCACCAGAGAAGGCTTTCTTGACCTCTTAAACTGAGTTGAGTGGTCTAATGAACACACTCCACGAAATATTACCGTAGCTTTTATAGCACAGCAAATCTCTTTGAGAGGAAAAATGAGCCCTATTTGTTTATTTTTCTCATCAGAAAGAACTGTAAGATATTAGCAACCCCTGGAGACAATTTAGCAAGTGCAGATTCTGGGGAAACAACTTTAGTTTTAGGTCATCTATTTTGGAATTGCTCCCTCATGGAATGCTCTGATTCTTCAAAACTATTAAATTCCACCAAGAGACTTAAGCCATTTGCAACTCTTCTACCTCACTTGCTCTGATGAAGTTTTCCCCAGGAATCTGATGCTGGTGATAAATTTTGAGGGAATCAGGCTAAATAAAAACTACATGAAACTTTGATGGGGCTTTGTGAGTGTGCAGTGTGGGTGTCTGTCTACTAAGCATTCCAAGTGATCATGGGACACTGAGAAGGAGAAAGAGATGGGGTAAAATCAGTGGAGAATTTACCATTGGAGTAAAATGGCTGGTATGATGTGCCACACAGATACATATTTTCATGGAATCTATATTTAGGAACATTCAGTCTTAAAAAAAAAAAAGAGAAGGAGCCAGCTGGAGTATCACTTGCCTATAATCCCAGTGCTTGGGAGGCCAAGACAGGAGGATTACAGGTTCAAAGCCAGCCTCAGCAACTTAGTGAGACTGTCAGCATCTTAGTGAGACTCTGTTTCAAAATAAAAAATAAAAAGAGCTGGGTGTATATCTTAGAGGTAGAATGCCTCTGAGTTCAATCCCTAGTACTGCCCCCCCAACAGAAGTCCTTTGTATGCATGTCTCTATTCATTAGAAAGATTTCTACTGATGACAAATTCTTTTTTTTAAAAAAAATATGCTTTTATTTGGTGCATTGTAATCTCACATCATAACAAAGTTCGGAATGATAGACATACATGCACACAGCACTTGGTGAACTTCCCCCAAAAGCTCCCCTCCCCTTCCCCATACATGATATTAAGATCGGCATTGATAATTTCACAAATGTACCTAGTATCACTGTGTTTCCTTCATCAAATTTCTCTTCCCCTTACCCACTGCAGACCCCACCTCCATTGTTCTTTTATCTAGAGTCCCTCTTGTATCCTAATTTCTCCCCAACTCCTACATATGGGAGAAAACAAATGACCCTTCACTTTCTGTGACTGGCTAATTTCCCTTACCATAACATTCTCTAGATCCATCCATTTTCCTGCAAATGACATAATTTTGTTCTTCTTTATGACTAAGTAGAATTCCATTGCGTGACATTTGCTCAATGACTAACAGAAATGCTCTTCTAATTTTGCTATGCTGAGTTTAGGCTGCTTTTGGATAACAAAGCTTCAACACTTATTTACCTAAATGACTCATTTGATGGAAGAAAAACAGGGGCTGTGAGCAAACAGCTTCTCTGGGGTGGTACAGATAGCCTCTGACTCATGAACACTGGGATATGACCGAGCTTGGAACTTAGAACTAGAGATATCTCTCAGGTGGTGTTATGGCTTAGATATTGAATGTCTCCTAGGGCAGCTCATGTGTTGGCAATGCAAAAGTGTTCAGAGTTGAAATAATTGAATCTGGGCTGTAATCTTAGTGGGCAGATCCACTGGTGTGTTAATAATTTGAGTGGACTCACTGGGTTGTAACCGTAGGCAGGTGGGGTGTGGCTGTGAAGATGGGTCACTGGGGTGTGGCCTTGGGGACTATATCTGTTCCTGGCCACTTCCTGTTTCTCTCCAACTCCCTGCTCTGAGAAGCTTCCTCTGACGTACCTTGCTGTCTTAGAGCCAGCCAACTGTGGACTGAACTCTGAAACTGTGAGCCCAAATAAACCTTTCCATGTCTAAGTTGTTCTTGTCAGGTACTTTGGTCACAGTGACAGTAAAGCTAACTAAGATCAGTGGCACAGACTCAGCATCAGGCAGAGTGAAGATTCAACACAGCAGATTTTTTTTCCTGGTACTAGGGATTGAACCCAGGGGCATTCTATCTCCAAGCTACATGCCCAGTCCTCTTTTTTATTCTTTATTTTGAAGCAGGGTCTCACTAAGTTGTGGAGTGCCTCACTAAATATCTGAGGCTAGCTGTGAACCCGGATCCTCTGGTATCACCCTCCCAAGTGCTGGAATTACAAGTGTGCACTACCACACCTGGCAACACAGCAGATTTTAAAACAGCTAATAAGGAGACATCAGATGGTGGTGTAGGCTGGCTGGAAGTATTGGGAGATCTAATCCAACACGATGAATGTATCCCACCACAGAGACAGTTGATCTTCTCAGCTTCCCAAACCTTCACCTGGTTAATTTGCCCCTTAAGATGTAGCTCAGAGACTGTTCCTTCTGGAGTGTTCTCTCTTTTCCTGCCTTTTACTGCATCTGTCCCTGTTGATTTAATTTTCCTCTTGAATACACTCATAACAGCTTACCTCTGTCTCTGCCTCAGCACTTATTAGGAATAGGGTCACGTCTTATAGGCTCCCTTCATCAGAGGCATAAAACCATTGTGTAATGCCCATAAAATAAAAATTTAAATAATATTAAGTGATAAGGTTATAGAAGTCCATACAGCTCCAACTCTGTCTACTGGCTATTGTTCTGCTCATTTTTTATATCAGCTATATCAACCTCTGCTGGGTTTTTTTTTTTTTTTTTTTTCACAAGATCTTCAGTACCCTGCTGTACTGAGTTTAGGCTGCCTTTGGATAACTAAGCTTCACCACCTAGTTACTTGCATGATTCATTTGCATGTTTATCTTCACCAACTGTAAAGTGAGCTCACAAAAAGAAAGAGCATGTCACTCATTCAGGCTACATCCCACAAGCTTGACAGTAAACACTTGCTGAGTGAGGAAAGTCCTTGCACTGAGCCCAGGATGGCACTTAGAGGCTTTAGGGAAGCTTCCCAGTCTATGTTTCCTTAAGAAAGAAACTGGAGCATGGAAGGCAAATGTAAGGGAAGAGAGGGAATCACTCCTTTTCCTAAACTTGGAAGAGAATGAGGTAGATGGTAAAATGAAAATTTGAGGTTCAATATCAGGATTACCAATTCAACAAATAAGATTTAATTGGAACCAAAAAGTGTTAGATCACTCTCCCTTAAATATCATGCTGCCATCCATCCCAGCTTAGGTTAAAAATTGGTTCTAGAAACCAGAGTAAAAAATATTGATTTATTGATTCATTTTTCCCATTCATATGATCAATAAGAGCCTGCTATTTGTTGAGCGCTAGTATGGTACAGAAGATACAAAGATTAATCCTGACATCCTCCATGTATGACATAGCAGCATTTGCAGGCTAGGAAGGGATGCCGTTGCACCAGAGTGGCTTGCTCTGATGGGGTTTACGACTGTTTGCCATTGGAGGTGGGTCTGCACTTGTTCTGATAAATTGGTGCCTGTGCTATTAGCAATTGTTCAATATTTTGCATATCACCCTTACCATAATTAGTCAAAACACAATTAAAATACAATTTTCTATTTCATAAGAGTACTCTGATTGATGTGTGAAGAATAGCATGGAAGGGACGAGACTAAGAAAGGACACTCTGTAGCCCAGGGGTGAAAGGAGCCGGTGGCCTGGATTTGGGAGGTGCCAGTGGAGATGGCCAGAACTGTGCGGACCAGATCTGAGACTCCAGGTGGTGATGTTGACCAGCGTGGTAGTTGATTGAATATGGCACATGGTGAGAACAGGAGGAGTTAAAACTATTGTCAGATTTCTGGCTTGGACCACGGGGCGAAGGGAGGTGTCCTTTCATTGAGTAAAAGGACAGGAGCAGCGAGTTTGTGCAAAGATGGCTAGTTCAGTTTTGCATATGTTGAACTTGATATATGAGACTATCTAAAGGATGCTCAGTACAAATGAGATTTGTCCTGAAGTTGGTGTCCACTAGGACCAGTTGACCATAGAGTTGAGTCAGGTGACAAGTTCACCATGAAGTAGAAGACAGAAGACACCCAGGCTGGTCCTGGAGTGACCATTCCAGGTATGAGCTGTTTGGCTGCCTGATCTTTACACACTCTTTTTGTTGTTGTTGTTGTTATTTTGCTACTGAGGATTGAACCCAAGGACATTCTACCTCTGAGCTACACCTTCAGCCATTTTAAATTTTCTTTTTAAATTTTGAAACAGGGTCTCACTAAGTTGCTGAGGCTGGCCTTGAACCTTCAATCCTCCTATCTCAAGTCTCAGGATTACAGGTGTTCACCACTGCACCTGGCTATACAGTTTTACCTACAAATATATAATTCATGTACCACTTGTGTCACAGGCAAAATATTGTTTTTAGTATTGCTCTGTAATTAAGTCCTCTGGGAGAGACAGAACATGAAGAGCTTATAACAATCCCTGATTAGGTCCGAGCATGAGCTGTCTACCCACAGAGCCTGGACTCTCAGGAGAGACTGGTGGAGGCAGGGAACGTGCATTCTAGGATAAGGACCTTGAGCAGCATGGGGAGGTCAGGGGAGGTGGAGGTTAAGAGGGGTGATCACCAATAATGAATAGTCTCAGGAGACGCAATGAATTAGTATGAGAAATGTCCTATGAAGTTCATTGCTGACATTGGCAAGAACAGTTTCCATGGCAATTGATGGGGGTGAAGATCAGATCTCACTGGCTGAGGATAAATCAGAGGTGAATTTCTCAGACACTCTGCCTCTTTCAAGGATATTCAATACCTGAATCACAGACTTCAGAATGGAGTTAAGATTTCATCTACTTTATCCCCATACTGTTGCCTGAATCCATCTCAACTCCTGACACTTTCTAAAGTAGATTTTGAATACCTACTCCAGAGCCAGGCATGGTGGCTCATGCCTATAATCCCAGTACTTGGGAGGCTGAGACAGGAGGAACACAGGTTTGAGGCTAGCTTCAGCAACCTAGCCAGACCTTTGGTGACATGGTGAGACCCTGTTTGAAAAATAAAAATAAAATAAAATAGGGCTGGAGGTATAGTTTAGATCTAGAACACCCCTTGGTTCAATCCCCAGTACTACACACACACACATACACACAAAAAAGAAAAGATTTATCTATTTTGTGAAAGGCTCGGAGCTAATTGCTGATTGTCCCAGAGTATTCAAAGATGGGCATAGTATCTACATTTAAGGATTTACAACGTGTAAACTTAACTCTTAGAAATGGGTGGAGTCCAGATCCATTGTGGTAAGACAGGCAATTAAGAGCGGATTCTGGAGTTAGATCATCTCAATTTAAATGTCTCCACCACTTATTATTCATGTTATTTCTTCTCTCTCTACCTCAGTTCTCCCAACTTGTATAGTGGGAAAAATTATATAATCTACTTCATAGATTGTTGTGAGTGCTATCTGAGGAGTCATTCAATACAGTGCTTGTCCTATGATAAGTTCCATTAAATAGTAGACTTTTTTTTTAAAACCTAAATTGGCCTACTTATTATCCAAAGAGAAGCCCAAGGCCAAGGGGTGTAATCAACTCCTCCACATGTTTCCGCTCATTAAGGCCAGAGCTAAGACCAGGACACTTAATCACCAACATTGTTTTAAAAAAAAAAAACTACTGCTCCTGTGTTTAGAAAATCACATTCCATCTATTTTCAATGAGAATTAAGCAAAAGCAATACTTGTACAGTACAGGTAATACAGAAGTATCAATTTGATGAGTTTCCTATAGCTCTAAAAATCCCTTTATGAGGACTATAATGTTAACTAAGTCAGTGATGTTAGAAACAACTCACTATCTTGGAGTTACAACCCACGGACTACAGAGGTATCATAATCAAGGCCTGGAGAGCCAGGCCTTGGCAGGAGCCAGGAAACCAGGGAGGAGGAGGGAAAGAGAAGGAGCCCGTGTTTTAAGGAGGTAGCACACATGCCTGAGAAGGAGGGAAATGGAATCTATTGAGCAGGTCTGTCCTAGCTTCCAGTGAGTGAGTTTATTTATGCACGTTTGTGCAACTTTAATAGTGGTTGCACTGAAAGAAACCACTGTCCACTAAATGACTATTTAATAATAAGTATTTATTCCTTCCTCATAAAGAAAGGAGAATCCAGACCCTCTAATTAACAGTTTAATGTGCAGTGATGAAAGGCCTCTCGGACTGAACACAAAGCCAACAGGAGGGATTTGGAATACTAATTCTAACACATCAGCTTTTCTAAATGAGGCCTTGAGAAGCCCAGGAGAGACCACAGACCTCCTTTGTTATGCTTCCATAGAGAAGTATGCCTTCGATTTCTTTTGTTCTTTCAACAAATACTCATTGAGCACCTATTTGTGATAAACACTATTCTTTGAACTGAGGCAGAATAATAAACCAGACAGATGTGGTTTGTGAGTGCAGAGGGTTTTGCATGCTATTAGGAGCAATAACAAATAAGGAAATGAATGAGATGATAGGAGACGGATACAGAGGTAAGAAGAATCTTCCATAGAATGCTGAGCCATGACGGTGCTGCCTTGCATAGAGGATCCTATCAGAGGGCGATGCTTGAACTGATACGTGCATAGTATCAAAGGCCCATTTGTGTGGAAAATCTATGGACAGGTCATTCCAAGCAGAGGAAATAGTATGTGCCAACACCCTGGGGCAGCTGCACTTGCTTTCTTGAAGTCTAGACTGTAGTACAGTGAGCAAGGAGTGGCTTGGTGAGAGACAAGATTGGAGAGGTGCTTACAGGCTGGGCCAGGTAGTCAGGGGCTTGAAAACATCTTTTTAAAGTTACAACTCATATTCATAATGTATGTCTTATGTTGCAGACACACATTCACATCCCCTAATATGATATTGTGATTATATACAAGACATATTTTGATCTTCATCTCATTTTCTGGCACATAATTCCCAAAGCCTGTGGAATCTCTAAAGTGGTCTTTTCTTACGCTGATGAGAGGGCTAGTGGTTGAGGCCTCCTGGACAGTAGAGCAGATGGTGACTGGTGCCCAGGGACCCCGCCCCATGCTCAGGGGGAGGGGCAGGCTGGAGACAGAGTTGATTGCCAGAGGCCCGTGACATGATGAACTGTGTTTCTGTGATGCGGCCCCCATGGGAACTTGGGAGGACTGGGTCTGGGAAGCTGAACATTCGGCCTAACATTTTAGTAAAATATTGAGTTTTGAAACTTGCATTCATTGAGAGTTAGGCTGAAGAGTTTGAGCGCTGGTCAGGATGTGGAGGCAGACACCCCTTCTCACAGGGCTTGCCCTGTCGCCTCTCACATTTGGCCATTCATCTCTATCCTTTCGTCATATCTTTTATAATAAATAGGTAAATGTATTTTCCTGAATTTGTGAGCAGCTCTAGAAATAATTGGTCACAAAGAGGGAGTAATAGGGTCTTGACTTACAGCCACTGTGGACCAGAGCTCAGGTCACCACCTGGGACTTGGAATCGGCATAGAAAATGGTGGCAGGGAGGGCCTTTTAGGCTGAGCTTTTGCCTGTGGGATGTGGCACTATCTTCAGGCAGCGTTGAGTGAGACACCAAGCTTTGATTTGTCCTATCTTTTACACCTAATTATATGCAATTAAAAACCATCAAAAATAATACTTACCCCTGTTACATATCATGCACCTGCCATTTTTATGCAGCTTATGATTATGATTATTATCATTAGTATTTGTGGTACTAGAGATGTAATGCAGGGGCCTTCTACCTGTGAGCTATATCCCTAGCCCTATTTTATTTTTTTAAATTTGGAAACATGGTCTCACTAAGTACCTGAGGCTGGCTACAAACCTGTGATCCTCCTGTCTCAGCCTCCCACATACCAAGATTACACCTAGTGAGCCTCTGGGTGTGTGTGTATGTGTATGTGTGTGTGTGTGTGTGTGTGTGTGTGTGTGCGTGCGTGTGTGGTACTGGGGATGGAATCCAGGTGCCTTCTATCTCCAGGCTTCACCCTAGACCTATTTTTATTTTTTATTTGGAAACAGGGTTTCATTAAGTATCTGAAAGCCTCACTATGTTGCTGAGGCTGGCTTTGAACCTGCAATCCTCCTGTCTCAGGCTCCCAGTACTGGGATTGCAAGCGTGCACCACCATGCCTAGCTGGGCTTATTATTTTTTAAATATGGGATATGCTTAATGCTTTATGATTTGCTGGCATGGGGTCTTACAGAGATGAAAGGAAAGTTGTGATTTTATTTCTTTCATTTGGGAAACTGATGGAGTGTTTTAAGTAATGATTTCAGTTTCTGAAAACTTCTTGGATCATAAGTATATATAAGTGGAAGCAGGGAGACCAACCAAGAGACTGTGTCCTTTGCTCAAGAGAAAGGGATGGGACCAACATGGAGCCATGGGAGAGTGTGAAGCCCAGGATTGCGGATGAGTTGGATGTGAGCAGTGAAAAGGCAGAGGAGCAGTGGGTGATGCCTGCACTCTGGTTTGAGCAGCTGAGTGAACTTCAATCCCCAGCTTAAAAAAAAAAAAATCCACACTGCAGTAAAATTTAAGCTTTTAGGATCACTTCCCCCAAGAAAATTGCTTAACATCGGGGAATAGCTATTAGTTTAATACTTTTTCTTGGAAATCGCTAAGAATTAGAATTAGATTAGGTTCATTGGAGGATCCCCGGGGGACAATCCACTCAGCACATTCTGAAATAAAGTAAGTGGTTTTCTAACCTTGACGTAGAACATCAGCAAGAGGAATGATTTCACTGTTTCTGTAAATAGGAACCAAAGGGTTCAGAGCAGGGCACCCGGCTCCGTCTGTGGGGCCTGGTGTCCCAGTTAACCCTGACTGCAAGCAAGCTAAGCTTCCAAGGCCTGAAGTGTTCTTCTCATACCTGTGTCCCGAGCATCTATTCCAGGTCCTAGTAGGCGTCAGGCTCCTGGGAAACACTGAGCTCATTTGAGCCAGCTGTGGTCATGCCTGCTGTGTGTGCTGTTTAGGGAAGGCATTCACAGCCCTGGAGACAGGAGTCCCAGAAAAGGTCTTGGTGGAGGGGGTAGGTGAGGGCTGGGTCTGAGGACAGGCTCCTTCCCTTAACAAGCATGTGATGGTGAACGAGTCACTGAACCTCTCCAAGCCTCAGTTTCCTCTTCTGCATTGCCTAATGAATGCAGCCGCCGTATGGACTGAACAAGACAACATATGTGCAGTGCTCAGTATGGTTTCAGATGTGGAATAAATACTCAATGCGTGCAGGTTTGAAGCTAGCCTCAGCAATCTGGTGAGACTCTCAGAAATCTAATGAGAGCCTGTTTCAAATAAAATTAAAAAAGGGGCACTGGAGGTATAGGTCAGAGGTAGAATGCCTCTGGAATCAATCTCCAGTAACACACACACACACACACACACACACACACACACACACACACACTCAATGCATGTTAGCCCTGTTGCTCAACAAGAGTCTTGGTTTTCTGGTGTGTGTGTGGTGTGTGTGTGTGTGTGTGTGTGTGTGTGTGTGTGTGTGTGTGTGTGTTTTCAGCGGGTTGTCTTCTTGGGTCTTCCTCTTTCTCTGGGTTCCTTTAGTGTAGTTACTTCCACCACTATCTGATGGGGCTTCTAAAGGAGTGTCCACAGCCAGGCTATAGGTGATGGCAGCCCAGAGTGGCTAGGATCAGGATAGCCAGAGGGTCGGTTTTCTGATCCTAGGGACCTGTGAACACCTCAGGTCACACACCAGAGGGAGTTAAGGTCTCAGAGGCACCTGCCACCCATCCTCAACTGTCTTAGCTGCTTCTGTTCTCTGCTCTTCCTTGAATCTCCTGAGTGCTATCCTCCTCCCCTGTGGTCTCTGGGGTTCACTTTGATGCAGGGGCCCCCCAGCCTACCCCTAACACTCACAGGGCGAGTACAGATGGAGGCCCTCATAATGAAGCTGGGCCAATGTTTAATCATATTTGTTCTATCCTCTGCTTTAAAAAGAGTTCCCACACAATGGTAAGGAAGGCCAGATTCAAGTTTACCATTTGCTGATGGGATGTGGTTAATGGCCGATAATTTCAACTACTATGATTCTGTACAGGATACGAGGGTTTCAGAGGGGCTGGCATAGCTCAAGTTGTCAGGGAAAGCTTCTTAGAGGAAATGACTTTTCAGCTAAGTCTTCATGGAGTTCAAAATCTTATTTTTCATCAATGTTTCACTGAATAATGATGATGATGATTATGATAATGATAATGATGATGCTGTTTAACTTAGTGAGACCCTCAGCAACTTAGCAAGACTTTGTCTCACAATATAAAATAAAAAGGGATGAAGGTGTACCTCAGAGGTAGAATGCCCCTGGGCTCAATCCCTAGTACTAGCTCTTCATAAAAGTGATGTCTTCTGAAAGATTCATATGGATCATAAAAAAGGCAAGTTATTCTCTGCCTTCCAAAGTCTTACAACTTAGAGAAAGAAACATGGAAGGAACTATGCCATAGCACAGAGAAGCTCCCAATGACCAATAGACTATTTCAAAAGTCATCTTGTCAATGTGTTGAATATAAATCATTCTTCCAGAGTGACAGTTCTAATAACAGTACTTTGGTTTGTAGACCAACCTCTGCAATGATGTAAGGCAGCTTGTAACATATCATTAATGCTCCTGAGCAGTAAAAATACCAAAGTCCTTACTTCAAGCTTATGCTGACTCTAAGCCTATGGAAGTGGTGTGGCCATAGGGACTGTGCTTGTGTCTTTGAATCCCCTTGTGCCTCACCCCTCTCTCTCACTCCTGCTTCTGTCCTCCATGATGTGAGAGCAGAGCTTTGCTCTCTCCCTCTCTCTGTTTCCCGCCACTATTCCCTGAGCTCCACAGACTCAGCTTCACATGGACTGAACCCTGAATCTCCAAAAAACTGTGAGCAAATAAATCTTCCTTCCTCTAAATTGCGTGGTCAGTTGTCTTGGATTATAGCAGTGAGAATGTTGACCTAGACAAGGCATGTGTTACAAGCAGCTACAATGGGAACAGTTGGGATAGGCCAATGGAATACAAAGATACTGTGAAGGGAGACAGCAGTCTCAATTCAGACTCTTCTTTGGCTGCGTTGTGCCCTGAAAGACAACTAAGCAACACCTCAAAATCTGAGGCCAAGCAGTGGAACTGAGTCGTTTACATAACCGGTTAAGTTTTGGCTCACATAAAGAGATAATAGAAAAGCATGCTTAAATATTCAGAGATCTGAAACATTTCGAAGCCTCAGGAGATATAATTAAAGGTGCAATCCAATGACCTGAAAATTGATGATAATTTTTAAAAACTCATTTGTAGTACAAGTAGACTAGTACTGAGCATTAAAATTGTTTGAACAAATAAGTGTTCACAATATCTACTGGAAATGTTAGCTCCAAAAAGAATGCAAATTTATACTGTGTAATAAAACGTGATCTAACTCCACTAGGATGAAGGGGAATGTAACCTTTGAGGTTGAACAGTGGAGATAGGAGGGATGGAGCCATTCAATATGTTTTTTTCAATATAAAAATGCTTTGTTAAAATATGCTATTTAAAGTTGTCAATATGACTTCTAGTGAAATAAAAGAGACATATCCCCTTCACATCAGAAGAGGGGAAGAAGTGCAAATCTATGTCCAAAACAGAAACCAGGGTGAGAGATAGGAGTCTAATTTCATTCTTCTACTTACAAGTATCCAGTTTTCCAGCACTATTTGTTGAAAAAGCTGTCCTTTCTCCAGCATAAAAAAAAGTCAACTGGCTATAACTCAGGATGGATCAATGACTTAGAAACAGGACTAGAAATTTTGCAATTACTAGAAGAAAACATAGGACTAACTCTCCGACATATACGTACTAGTAGACACTTCCTCAGTATGACCCCCAAAGCTCAGGAAATAAAAGCAAGAATTAATACATGGGATGGCATCAAATTAAAAAGTTTCTGGAAGCAAAGGAAACAATCAAGAATTTGAAGCGAGCCTACAGAATGGGAGAAAATCTTTGCCAGCTACTCTTCTGATAGAGGATTAATGTCTAGAATATATAAAGAATTAAAAAACTTAATGTTAAAAATAAATACGTTAAGCCAGGCGTGGTGGCGCACGCTTGTAATCCCAGCATTCGGGAGGCTGAGACCGGAGGATTCGGGTTCGAGGCCAGCCTCAGCTACCTAGTGAGACCCTCTACAACTTAGTGAGACCCGGTTTCAAAATAAAGAATAAAAAATAGGGAGCCGGGCGTGGTGGCGCACGCTTGTAATCCCAGCATTTGGGAGGCTGAGACCGGAGGATCCGGATTCGAGGCTGGCCTCAGCTACATAGGGAGGCACTCCACAACTTAGTGAGACCCGGTTTCAAAATAAAGAATAAAAAATAGGGCTGGGGGTGTAGCTCGGAGGTAGAATGCCCCTGAGTTCAATCCCCAGTACTGCAAAAAAAAAAAAAAAAAAAAAAAAAAAAAAAAAAAAAAAAAAAAAAAAAAAAAAAAAAAAAAAAAAAAAAAAAAAAAAAAAAAAAAAAAAAAAAAAATAGGGCTGGGGGTATAGCTCGGAGGTAGAATGCTCCGAGTTCAATCCCCAGTACTGAAAATAAATAAATAAATAAATAAATAAATAAATAAATAAATAAATAAATAAATACGTTAATGTTAATGTTAAAAATAAATACATTCAATTGAACTGAATAGATACTTCTTAAAAGAAGTATACAAATGGCCAACAAATTTATGGAAAAAAAAAGACTTCAACATCATGAGCAAACAACGAAATACTAGACAAAACTACACTAAGATTCTGCCTAACTCCATTTAGAAGAGCAGTTATTAAGAACACAAACAATAAATGCTAGCAAGGATGTGAGGATATAGGAACTCTTATACACTGTTGATGGAATTGTAAATTAGTACAGCCACTGCAGAGATCAGTATGGAGATTCCTCTAAAGACTAGGAATGGAACCACCATATGACCCAGCCATACTGCCCCTTGATATCTTTCCAAAAGAATTAAAATCAGAATAATATAATGATACATGCATATCTATGTTTATTGCAGCACAATTCACAATAGCTAAGTCACAGAATCAGATAAATGTCTATCAACAGATGAATGGATAAAGAAAATGTGGTATATACATACAACGGAATTCTACTTAGATATTAAGGACAACAGAATTATGCCATTTGCAGGAAAATGGATGGAACTAGAGAATATTATACTGAGATCAGTCAGTCTCAGAAAGTCAAGAGTTGTATATTTTCTCTCCTATGTGGAAGCTAGAGAGAAAATGGAAACAAAAAGGACTTCAGATAAAGTCCTTTGAGGAGAGACTCCAGTAGAATAGTGGAAGGGGACTGGAGGGAGAAAAGGAGGATTGATGAAGGAAAAATTTTAAATGATGTTGTGTCCACATATGAGGATATCATTACCAAGCTCACTAACATGTACAGGGCGAGATGGGGGGAAACACACCAAGTGCCACATGCGTGCTCACTCACTGTGATGTATGATTACAATGCACCAATAAAAATAAGATGCCCTTTGCCAATATTTCAAATGAATTTCTATTTCTTATGTAGGTATTTCCTTCAGTTTCAAAAGGAAATAACCATAACAAATACATACTTTGAAAGGCATTACATTTTTGGAGAGTCTCACAATGTAAACTTTGAAGCCATGAATTCTAGTATCTTATATCTACTTTTGCCTCTGAACTACATATTTAATTGAATTATGCAAAAAAATAATCTTGGATAGTATAGTAGGCCTACTTACAAGATAGCTGCAAATACATGGTCTTGTGAAGGAGTAATATATTTGATTGGATGAAGAGCACATGGAAGATTTATAACTGGGCAAGAAGAATTTCTGGGAATAGGAATTTTTTTTTATTAAGTAAAAATGTGAGTCTACATAGTTTTCCATAATCATGTACACATATCAAGTTGTTTATAAATAAACCTTGGGAACAAGTGGCGTCCTGTAGAATGAGGTGTTCATTAAACACCTGTACCTAGGCATGTCAAATATATTTAGAAGCATGTTTGTCAAAAATCAATAACACTTTAGAAAAGAACCTTACTCTTGTAGTTAGGACATAAATGACCTCTCTTTACTTTTCTGGTGGCCCTGTCTCATCAAGGTTTGGTTAGAGGTTTGCTAAAGAATAGATTTTATTTATGTCAAAAACCCAACATTGGGTTTTTCTCCAGTTTGCCTGCAGAAACAAACTGTCTCTGAGTCCACGCGGCTAATCTCTGCCCTTGTGTATCATCATAAGTATTTACATATTTCTTTAGTTTGGCTCTTGAGCATCTCCCAAAGGCTCACGTGTTAACGGTTTGGTCCCCAGGGTGATGCTGTGGGGAAATGGTGGAACCCTTAAAAGCCAGGCCTAATGGGAGGTTGTCAATTACTGGGGGCTGTCCTTGCAGAGTACAGGGGGACCCCAACCCCTTTTTCTTCCTCTCTCTTTTGAATTCTACCCATGAGGCAAGCAGTTTCCCTCCACCACACACCTCACCAATATGAGTACCACAGACTCAAAGCCATGGTGCCAATTGGTCATGGTCTGAAGCCCTGAAACTGTGAGGAGAAAAAAAAAACCTTTCCTCTTTATAAGCTGGTTATGTTGGTGATCTGTTACAGTAACACAAGCTGATTAATACAGGTAGCATGTCAGGAGATGCAGCAGTTGGGCACTTGAAATTTTTCTTTACCTTCGATTTTACATATCAACACAGGAGTGAATGTACAGTTAAGGTAATAACAGCAAAAGCCTTATTGTATTATTGTTGCAATACAATAGAAGTTTATTTGTTGTACATGCAAATACCAGCAGGTGTTCCTGATCAACAGCCAGCTCCCCTCCAAATGAGACTCATATCAAATATCCAATGACTGCAGTTATTGATTATTACCAGATGACTGCCAAGGTCTCTGGCTCCTTTGCCTCAAGCTAAGAGGGCAAAGAGTATGAAGGAGCAGCAGGGGCAGAAGATTTTAACTTCCATGCCTAGAAAGTAGCACTTCACTCACCTCCAAGGGCTGGAACTCATTGTGTGCTGCAACCAACCATGAAGGATCATGGAAAGCCTTTTGTTGCATGACAAGGAAAAAGAAAAAAAGGCATTCCATGATCAACTAACCAGTCTCTTCCACGGTCTACTTGCTGGTTCCCAAATATATTTCCTTCTCCATCTCACATGTAGAACACACTCATAGCACACCCCCGTGCCACAGATAACCCCAAATCCCATTCTGCCATGTGTCCAACTCAAGACATAGGGTCCCTCCTGTGATGTGAGACCATCTGCTTGAACCAGAGAGGGATCCTTCTGGGCTTCTATTTTTGAGCAGAAAGAAGCTAGTTATTTTCTCCTCCCAACCTGCCATCTATCTCCAGTGCTCAATCCCACAGCAGAGGAAGGATAAACACCAGGAAGCTCCATCGGGAAGAGTGGAGAATGGGGGCTCCAGCATTCCCAGTCTCTAGACTCCTGTGAGCAGCAGAGGTCCACTGCTCCGCAGTGCTCACTCTTACTTTAGAAGTGGACCTGGCATGCGTCCTGGAGGGCTACATGGGGTGCTTTTTCACTTCCTCCTGGAACAATTTTGGGCTTCTGAGTGCTGTTTTAAGGTTCAGACAGTCCTATGCTTTTAAAAACCATGCTCAATCAAGCGCAGTGGAATGAACCTGGGGTCCCAGCTACTAGGGGGCTGAAGCAGGAGGATTATTTAAGTCCAGGAGTTTGAGGTCAACCTAGGCAACAGAGTGAGACCCTGTCCCTTGAAAAAGAAAAGTTAGGCTTTAGGTTTTTCTGGCAGCACAATTCCCTTAAGACCTTAAGAATTTCTTTTTTAAAAATAAGATTTAAGTCTTTTTATACTTTTATTAGTGCATTGCAATTGTACATCATAGTGAGGTTTAAAGTGACACACACGCACACACACACACACACACACACGCACACACACACATACACACACCACTTGCTGCATTTCCCTCAGAATCCCACCCTACTCTTCCTTCCTCCCTCCCTGTACATATTAGTGAGATTGGTAGTAATACCTTCATATATGGACATGGCATTATTTGAACTGCTTCCTTCCTCAAGTCTCCTTTTCTCCCTCTCCAACCTTCCCATATTCTACTGGTCTTTCTTCTCATTTATCTGAAATCCCTTTTGGTTCCTGTTTTCTTTCTAGCTTCCATGTATGCGAGAAAACACACGACCCTTGACTTTCTGAGATTGGCTGGTTTCAGCATCATGATACCTGATTTCAAATTATACTACAGAGCGATAGTAACAAAACCAGCATGGCATCAGCACAAAACCAGACACACATACCAATGGAGTGAGACAGACAATAAGGAGACAAGTCTTCACACTTAAAGACTGTTCATTTTGACAAAGGAGCCAAAAATCTATGCTGGAGAATTTTCCTCAGCCATAAGGAACCACTGAGGTTCTGGCACTTGCTCTTCCATCTGTTCCACGAACCAGCGAGCATTCCCCAGTTTCCCTGAACACACTCATCAGACCTTCTTTCCTTGTTCCTCGGCCCAGGGCCCGTCACCCTCAGCTTCATTGTGGGCATGTCACGGCCTTGGGAAGGCACAGCTTGAACAGGAAACTAACATCTTGAAACTGGTCTATGCTGCAGGGCTGAATCACTTCTTTCAACTGGAATGTTTTTTTATTCAAAGGTATTTTTCAGTCTTACCTTTTGCATAAGTCACTTTGGAGGGACAAATAGAGCAATTTTGTAAGCACAGGACTTAGAGTTAGACAGATGTTGGCATTGCTGCAGATCTCAGATGTAATCAATGTTGCTAAAGCAGTGACCTCCACCACAACAGGCCAAGGTGTTTTCCAGGATGATTCAGAGACGTGTCACCCCTGACAATGGCACCATCAGGGCATGACTATGAATAAAATGTGGTTGCAAATCAAGAATATATTATATAAATGTCCAACAGTCCCATTGTTCTTACCTGTTTTTTTTTAATATACTAAAGTTTGATATATTTTGTATCACAACTAATGTGAGATTTATATGTCTTTCATTTTCTGGGAATTTTAAAGACATGTAGTTTGACAAAGGTGGATAGAGGCAAGTAATTGGCCTTTTGGAAAGATGCATCTGAAGATACACTTGTATTCCAAATGAGAGAGTCAATCTTAAAAATAGTATATCCTTAGAGATTATCCCTTTATTTGCTCATTAATAAAATCTTATTGATTAATTACTAATAAGACAATGGGCTGGGTACTGTGAGAGGCTTAAAGTAGAATCAGGCTTATCTATCCATGAAGAAGGTAAACAAATGATTTATATCATTTCTACAATGTGGGAAGGGATTTTTCCATTTACAGAAGTGCTCAGAGGAAGAGAAAACCTCATTGAAGGGAGGGTAACTGAAAACATATTTAGGGCAAGTGGCATTTCACCTGGGACCTTGAAGAAAGGTTAGAGTTTATTTACATAAAGGATTTGGAACAATGATAAGCATATACTCAGCATTGCTTAAATGTTAGTTATAATTATGATGCCAGGGTCAGTGATGGCATTGTTGGTGGGGGTGATGGTGATGGTGATGTTGGAGGTACTGATCCTGGTGATGCTGCTGAAGGTACCGGTGATCATATGAGTTGATATGGCTGTGGATATTTTAGTAAAATACATTAATACACCCTCAGAATTCTCATATCACCCAGAGCGATGTCATTAAGGAAACAGAAATCAGAATACATAATTATGTTGAGTACATTTTGAACCATACCCCATTTCTGAAACTTTACATAATTATCTCAGTCAAGAATGCTGTTCTCTTCTCTGAATTCTTGTGGATCCTTCTTTAAAAGGATCCCAAGGTTTGTTTGTTTGTTCTAACTTTCCCTATCTGATCCCTGTTCTCAATTGCTAAAGCTAAATCTACTGTCCCTGTAGCTGGAGAAATGTTATCTCCCTTCTTTTTTCTGTATCTTAATAAATTGTCCAGCATGGAAATCCTAGGAGGGAACTTAGACATTCCCTGTATATAATTTTCCTTGATTTCAGAGCAAGTGTGGAGCTCCTCCCTACCTGATCCGTGTCTCCTGTGACCTCAGCTTGTTATCCTTGCTCCCTGCCACCAATTACCCTCACAGAAGGAATGATGCCTTCCTTACATCCTGAGACCAACAGCCCCTCTTGCATCCACAGCATAAACAACTTCCACAGCCCTCCTGTTCAGTGCTTTGTTGACAAAGTCCCTTCTACCATGTTTATGTTTTAATATTAAGCATGATAAAAGCTGGACGGCTAGAAGAAAGGGAGATAATAGATGTCCCTAACTTCCTATCTGAGCCCCATGCTCATTTTCTGTGACTAGAATAGTTCTTTTGGAATAATCCACCACAGTGCTGGTTTAATTGCTTCCTTGTTTTTCAGTCCACTTGACACCTCTAGATTTAAGCTCTCACTTCTCCATTTGGCCTCAATGAGTTCTATCTCATTGAGTTCTATTTCAATGACTAAACCAGAACCTCTTTTGCCCCTCCATGTGTGACACAATATAAGACATCCATAAACTAGTGCTAAGTATAAAATTACTTATCTTCTGTTGTGTAAGCAGCGTATGTTGACAGCAAGAAGTATAATGCTGTTCTGTAGTTTGTTGTTTTGTTTTGTAGTGGTGCTGGGGAATTGAACCCAGGGGTATTCCATCTCTCAGCTACACCTTAACCCTATTTTATTTTTTTATTTGGAAACAGAGTCTCACTAAGTTTCTGAAGGCCTTGCTAAATTGGTGAGGCTGGCCTCATCTGACTAGGAGGACTTTGATCTTCATGAACACAACTTATCCTCAGGGTAGAGAGGGCATCCGTGGCCTCACATTCTAGTCCAGGAAATTGATGCTCATGTCTTAGCTTCTCAAGTACTAGAATTACAGGTATATACCACCTTACCTGCTATTCTGTAGTTTTTAAAAGCATTTAAAGTATTTATTGTTTCTTCTTGAAGAGAAGCTGTGTAACTATCTCCTGACTGTTTGTCATCAACTGGACCTTGTTACTTGTAACTTTTAGGCCCGGGAACAATAGGTTTGTAACATCCTGTTCCAGGCATCATGCTTCTAGGTGTCTTGCTTTGTGCAGTGCTTGACAGCACAGAAGATTGTTTTCTGTCCTTTCTTGCCTGGTAGTACTTGATAGCTACTCAGGCAATAGGAAAATAACTTCAGAAAAGGTCTAAAGATGCCATTTCAAACTCATACAGTGGCTTGGCATTTCAAAGTCATCTGAGCCTGAGTGTGTGAATGGGGATTATTTTTCACAATGTACAGATTGAGCTAAGAAAAGCCAATTTTGAAAATACTGATGCTGTGGTTCAGGTGATGACATGACACAAATATCCAAATTTGCACCTTAAAATCTCCTGTGTCCTGTGCTTTTCTCTTTCTTTCTGTAAAAAGTATAATGATGCATCAAGTATGAGAAGTGTTTCAAGAATGTCTGAATTAACATTTCCAGGAACAAGTGTGTTATGGCTTGAATCTAGAATGTTCCCCAGACCTCATGCGGTAGGCAGGTAGCCATGTGGAGGCAGGGCTTGGTTAGTGGGGAGGGGCTTCTGAGGGCATGGCCAGGGACAGTGTTTCCCAGGCTGATGCCTACAATTTCTGTTGCCCTGACTGATAACATGTCCCTTCCTTCTCTCTCTATTGCCCTGACTCCTGCTTGGCAGTGGCATACATGGACTATCTGTATGTGGGCTGCGATCTCCAGAGTTGCAAGCAGAGGAACCTTTCTGCCTCTAAGTATTTAGAACACAGTGGTGAGGTTGACTGAAGCAAAGTCTCTAAGATGATTTTTCACCAAGAGAGCCTCTTGGGGTATGCTGTATGCCATGTCTTCTTTTTGGAGATTCACAATGTAAATTAGCATTTTCAAGGCTGTGCTAAGTCTTGTGGCAAGAGTAATTTTGGGAGGAGGGTTACTGGGTATTAAACAACACAGGGGCATTCTATCTCTGACCTATACTCCCAGCCCTGTTTTTTGTTTTTTGGGTTTTTTTTTTGTTTTTTGTTTTTGCAGAACTGGGGATTGAATCTAGGGGCATTCTACCTCTGAGCTACACCCCCAGATCTATTTTTAATCTTTATTTTGAAACAGAGCCTCAGTAAGTTGCTGAGGGCCTTATTAAATTTCTGAGGCTGGCCTTGAACCTCTGATCCTCCTGTTTAAGCCTTCCAAAGACTGGGATTACAGGTGTGTGCCACCACACCAGACTATGTTTTTTAACCTAGCACTTCTTTCCTTCTTTTCTTTATAGTCCTTACAAGCAACCCTACTCACAGTTTTAAAAACATTTGGAAATGTGTGCTCTAGAGTAAGAATTTCCAAAGGTTTGCTATGGATAAGGAAAATTAAATAATATATTAGGAAACTGTCATAGAACTGTTGATTTTATTTTTTCCAAATAAAAACATGAAAAGAAAACTGTAATTTGCTGTCATTATAATCTTTTAGAAGGAAGGGGATTTTATCACCAACATAGAAAAAATTCAAAAGAGCAGTAAAGTAAAGAAACTTAAAAACTAACCATATTTAGCTTTTTAAAATTTCTTTTTTGGTGGTACTGGGGATGGAACTTAGGGTCTCAAGCATACTAGTAGGCAAGTGCTCTACCACTGAGCTACAACCTCAGCCCTTTATACAAATTTTTTTTAATTTTTTTATTTTTTTTAGCATGGATTTTATACATTTCTTGGGTACAACAGGGTTAATCACACATTTTTGTTGGGTACAAGCTAGTACAGGTAAAGACATCCATGCACATATTTCTCATTAACCCTTCCCCAATTCCCACCCATCCTCCCCCTATCTCCTGGTCAGTTTAGTAATTGACTTTGATGTGATCTTGTAAGTACATCATGCTCATTAGGGTGTCCCCCCCCTCCCATTACCTTCCATTAAGTCAAATTTTTTGTTCACCTAAGGATTCTCCTTCACCTGGAGTCCCTCTTATGTCCCATTTTCTCCCTAGCTTCCACATATTAGGGAGAGCATTTGATTTTTAACTTTTAGTGACTGACTAATCTCACTTAACATAATGTTTTCCAGTTCCCTCCATTTCCTTGCAAATAACATGATT